>JABSTQ010000745.1:0-16491 GCA_013358835.2 Ixodes persulcatus
CTAAGAGCAGGCGCCCCCTGCGGGGCTCGGGGTCCGTGGAGACGCCACTCTCCAAACACCTGCTTTCACAGGTGCCCCCTGCGGGGTCTCGTCCAATTTTTGAACCAACATTTACAACTACAAGGATTCAGCAGGTGCGAATCCTATGCAAGATAGTGCAGAAGGTGCAATGACACTCCTAGTCTTGCCACTATCAATTGCAGAAACAGAGCGCGTCTTTTCCGCTGGGGCTGTCACGAAGAGCAGCTTTAAGGGCACCTCCGGTCAATATTTTTTTAATTCAGGATTATGACTGTTTTAGCTAAGGCACTATTGCCCCTGAACTACAAAGTATAATTTTACTTTCAATATTGCGTGTAGTTTTATAAATACCGTATTTGCACGAATATAACGCGAGTTTTTTTTTCGAAATTACATGCTCCAAAACGCACCTCGCGTTATATTCGGAATCGAGTTCAGCCACAAGGCGCGCGAGTCTGGAGAAAGCCAGAGGAGAAGCCATCCCTCCTGCTCAATGCAGGAGATCGGGTGGGGAAAGAAGTTGGGGTGTGGGAGGGAATTTATTAGCTATTGGGCCACGTGAAGGGGCGAATAGAAAACATAAAAAAAGCATTTTTATCGCTTTTGTGTTTGTACAACGCGCGCGCGCACGCACGCCGCAGAAACTCAGCGCGCGCGCCATGCGGGAATGCGGGCACTGGCCAATTCAAGCCAAGCCAAGCCAAGAAAGGCCAAGTCAAGTCAACACAGGCCAAGCCAAGACCACCGACCGCGTTTACGCAATCGTGCAACACGAGGTGTTTGTTTATGCGGAGGGACCAGAACAAGAAGTGTGATCGTGTATCGGGTTCAGCTTTATTTGTTCTGCCTGCGCATTTCTTAGTTTCTGCTACAGAGTGGTCTAGTGTTTGTGTGTTGGTGCTTCTGTTTCGTGCCTTGCTTGGATTGTGGGCTGCCTAGGAGCCCACGCCGAAGAAAAAGGAACTACCAGACAAGCGGTGCCGTGCTGCTGCCTATCTGCGTAGTCGCCAAGTGGATTGTAAACAAAGGACTTGAGGCAGTCAGGATGAGTGCAGTCAAAACATAAACTGATATTTCTTCTATTTCCATTGAATTTTCACTTCTGCTATGCCCCCGAGTGCGAGAAATTAACGCGGCCTGGGCTCGCGTTATAATAGTAATATTTTTTTTTTTTTTCTTTTTGAGGGCATCAAAACCTGCCCTCGCGTTATATTCGTGGTCGCGTTATATTCGTGCAAATACGGTATCACGGCTCAAAGTTTGGTTTCGGCTTCTACGGCAAAACCAAAACTATCTGCTAGAGGGATGGTAACACTGATCATCAGCCGTACAGCCGCGACATGCCGTCACCGTGGTGCTGCGGTATGCAGTACAACCAATCAACCGCAGCTCCACCCAACGTTACCAATTACCTCAGTTGTGGAACTCCCGCGGAGGGGAGTTCCCCCTCTCACTCACCTCAGTCCGCCTCCCGTCGTTTGAAGCGCCATCTAGATTTTTGTTTCAAAACTGTATGCTCCATAGAGAACAGTGGAAGGCCATCTAGACTATGCGCTCCGAAATGTATGTATTCCATAGAATACACTGCAGTTACCATAGCAGCTGTCCGGCGCTTCGAACGACGGGAGGAGAGTTGTGAGGGCAGAGGGGGGTAGTACTCAAACAAGCAACGTCTATGAGCAATTATGCAACTGAGCTAATCTAAGCTAACCGCGACGTGATGTCACGGGGGTGCTGCACCAGTGTTCCTTAACTAAACGCTAACCCGCTTGCCGCCCGCTAAAGAGCAGCTGGTTGCATTTTTAAAATCAGTTATACGTATACAACATATGTCTTTCTGTAACGGCATCCCAGTTTTGGCACGCCGTTTTTTCTTCTTCTTTGTCTCCTTGTTATTCTTATTCTTTTTATTATTATTACTATATATGTCAGAAACTTTTCTATCCCCTTCTCAGGTCAGAGGGAAGCCTCTTCAAGGAATTTACAGGCCAGCTGACTGAGAGCCGCACATATCAAGCGGTATTCCGAGCGCCTCTCTCCGA
Organism: Ixodes persulcatus; assembly: GCA_013358835.2. Lineage (NCBI taxonomy): Eukaryota > Metazoa > Arthropoda > Arachnida > Ixodida > Ixodidae > Ixodes > Ixodes persulcatus. The sequence goes on from JABSTQ010000745.1 coordinate 2,064, forward strand.
TAATGCAGGAACAGATACGTAACCTAGACATTTACTATCAGAATGTCTGAGGTCTCCGCACGAAAGCTAAAAAGTGACTGGAAGTGAGCGCCAAAGGAACGGGGAAAGGTGAAGAAGTGGACGACAACACAAGGCTTGCTTCACCTGTCATCCACTTCTTCACCTCTCCCCGTTCCTTTGGCGCTCATTTTCAGTCATGAACCAACAAGCCCAGCTAAACATTTTGAAGCTAACAAATGTTTTTCTAACATAACATTCACTGATGCGTCTATTATTGTGCTAACTGAGACCTGGCTTTGTTCGAATATTTCTTAACCGATTTCTTCCCACCTAATTTTACAGTGTTTCGACGTGTTTCGCAAATTCTCTACTAGGAGAAAGACGGGAGGTGGTGTGCTGATAGCAATTGATGCGTCATTACAGTGTGTTAGGCGTCCAACCCAGGCCTTCATTATGGCTTTCCAACATTTCGCTGCTCGTCAAGGACTGCCAAGCGTTGTGTACATAAACAATGCCTTCACATTCAAAAGGACCTCAAAGGACTTGCGTGGCATAAGGAACGTGCTGAGGAACCTACGTTTCCAGGACCACTGCACACAACATTGTTTCAAGCGGAAGTTTATGGCAGAGAGAGAAGTGTGGCAGGGCGGCTTCTGGGAAAGAATAGAAAAGACAGTGAAGCGCTGCTTACAACTTACACCTTGAAAAAAAAAAAAAAAAAAAGATTTGGCTTCAAAGAAATGCCAACCATTCTACAAGAGGTCGAAGCCATCGTGAACACTAGACACTTGCCTCCGGCTCACGACACTCCACACACGAGACAGAGGCTTTAAAGCCTGTGCCCTTCTTGTCGGGATTGCGTCTGACAGCGCCCCCATCAGCCAGTGTGGAAAACATGCCAAGTTCTACAAGAGGGCAAGTCCCCAGATATTAGCTACCCAGACAGAAACTTCTAGATCAGTTCTGGAGGAGGTGGCAAAAAGGATACCTCCTCCAACTATGCTCTGCGCACCGGTTGACCAAGACGAGTACAAACTACCTGTGGAACAGGGACCTCGTTCTCCACATGAGGACAAGAAACCACCGTCCATGTGGAGAATGGGAAGGATTGAAGAAGTTCAGCGGGGCCGCGACAATGACGTGCATTTGAGTTTGATGCACCTGCGATGTTACGCTTCAACGCCCCGTGCAGCTCCTTACCCCCTTTGAACTTTCCAAGCGAATGGAACCTCCGTGACTCTTTTGTGCGGGAGAGAGGATGCTGCATATTTGAAAGGATTGGAATGACATTTTCCACCCCACTTCCAGCAAGTTCCCCAAGGTAGGGTCACCAAACTCGTTGAATGCAAAGTTGAGCCCAAAGTTTGCAGAACGCGCTAATTGGAATCTCGCGACGCCGACATCGCGCCAAGTGAGATGCCAATCATTAGAACTTTCTCATTTCTTCGAGATCGGCAAACTTTGTCGAATGTAGCAAAGTTCATCGAGACGCGTGTGCAGCGCGCTGATTAAACAATTGCGTCGACGATGTAGCGCCCGTTTGTCCCTACATCCCTACGCCACGCTAGAATTAATGCTTCGTGGATTGTCCCTAGGCGACCTGTTGACACTCCAAATCCATCCAAACTTTGTGTAAAAAAAAGTAATTAGAAACTTTGTTTGTTGAAGCTATCATTGACAACGGTGCGACGTTTCAGAACTTCGCGAGAGCCGTGGTTTGAGCCCGAGATCTTCGCTTTGGACCGAGGCGGAGTTAAACTTTTTAAACATGGCGATGCCGTACGCTGCGGTCAAACTTATCTACCGCCACCGTCGACGTCACTACTGGGACAACCGGAAAGCTTTTGAACTCCCCAACGAGGACTTTTGGCGACAGATTCGGTTATCGAAGGCCGTTGTGCGTTGGCTATGCGACGAGCTTCGTTCGGCGCCCAGTCTATGGAGGCGATGGACAATCGCGTCCACCATGACCGTTGAACAGCAAGTCTTTTGCGTGCCCTGGTTCCGAAGCACGGTAACGACTGACGACCACCCTTCATTCGCCCGGACTGTGAACCGGGCAGGCAGAGCTGTTGAGGCTGCCATCGTCGAGTGCCTCGGCAGCTGTTGGATCAACTTCCATGCGGAAAGCAAGGCCACCACCAAGGAGGGCTTCGCCCGAGCCGACTGCATGCTTGGTGACTTCGTTGGGTGTGTGGAAGTTGGAATCATTGGAATCTTTTTATCTATCCCAGTGACCCTCGCCGCTTTATAGTTTCATTGCAATCGTTTTGTCAATGTATAACTTGATGGACCTTTCAGCTTTCAGCTTTGTAGTTTCACTGCTATCTTTGTCATTGTATATTTTGATGGGTTATTGTTATAACTTTGTGATTTACTAGATTTTGATATATGTATATTTTGTATATCTTGTATTTCTGTGCAGCAGTTTTTCCACCATTGTTTTCTTGTTTTATGTGCAACCATTGTTTTGTGTAGCGTTATTTATCTTTACCGCCCACCCTGCTTGGACCTCCAAAGGTCCGCAGTATGTACTAAATAAATCAAAATAAATCACCACTCACTGTCGCAATCTCACACACGAACAGTCGGACAAGTACTCACGAATATCACCGCAGTGCGCCAGGTCCATCGAGGACTGGTCCCGCTCCAGCGTTCAGCCTTGCATAAGACATGTCCGATCGTGAAAAGAAAGCAGACGACCTTCGCACTACTTGTTGTCCTCGGCGGAACTGTCCTCGTCGTCCCTGTCAGTCCGCAATGAGCCCAGGCTGACGTATCGGCACAGCTAGCCGGGGGGACCCGTGTCCGCGAGGGCCCCGACGTGGGTCCCGGGGGAGTGACGAAGAAGCCCGGGGGCGTGACTCGGGCTCAGGTATACTTCGTCTCACCTTAGTATGGACTATCGTTAGGCGCGCGTGCTAAAAGCACGAGCTAGTCGCTTTCAATAAAGCCGCGGCGGCTGCACGAGCGCTCGTGCAGCATGTGCTCTAGTCAAGGCAGTCAAGGCTGGCCGCTCGCGCTAGCACAGCCTTCGCGGTTAGTCCATGCTAGGGTGAGACGAAGTATAGTAAAAGACCACAGCCCATGGCGTTGGGCGAGCTTCATTCGCACTGCCATCTGCTTCTTCCGTGTTCCGTTGTGCCAACACTGTGTCAACGTGCCAATGTGCCAACGCTGTGTTGAGGACGTGTGTGGAGATATGGTCGGGGACGTGGGTGTGACTAGTCGTCGATGTTAACATTGTCGGAAGGAGGGGTGCGCAGAGGGGACCCGCTCTTTGTTTCGTTCGTGTCGCTTGGCCGGAAAGCTAGTGGACTACCCTTGGCTTCTGTGATGCTGGGCTTAATATGAGTAAACCGGACTGAACTTGCCGAAGTCTGTTTCACTTCTTCGAGGCACGTTTCTGGCGGATTGTTGTATTCCAATTCGAAACGAGCTGCAGGAACGTCAAAGGGAGCTGGTCTTGGCATCATCACCGGCACATGAAGAGCTTCAAATACGAACGGTATTGCGGTGTGTCTTCTTTGCTGTAGGTCCCCGTACCAGGCGTTCCATCGAACCGCAGACCGCTTGGTGCGCTGTAACGTTAATCAACATGAACTACCAACTCGCCCAGTCAGCAGTGTTATCCACTTGGAGACTTCCTTGATGAACATCCACAGTGCAATGAGCATGAGAAAGGTACAGTGGCACATGATGCAGTAGAACTGCACGAATGCCGTGATGACTTGAATCCAGGATATTCCAGAGAGTCGCGTCGTCACCTTTCCAGGGGACAGGGCTCCCATTAGCGAAACGTCGCTGTCCATGTTGTGACACCTCAGCTAAAGCGGGAACGGGAGTGCAGCATTGCCCAATACTGGGCCCGGGACGGCCGGTGGAGTCCGCCCTGGATTCTGGTCTCGCCCCTCGAGAGGCACCTCATGGTGTGAGCAAGATGCGATGTGGGTTCGACGCGGTCCGGGCTCTCGTCCCAGTGCAGCTTGGGTACCACCGAGAGCCCATAATTGTTAAATCATATCACATCAATGGGATTCGACATCACTTCCCTAAATAAAAGCGGCATACCCAACATTGTAGAAATGTGTGCATAATTATTTCTGTCTCGTGTTTGCAAAATTCTAGTACATCTAACGTTGTATAAAAATTTGCATAGTGTACATCGTTTTATTTTTGATCCAATTTGTTGACTTTGGAGCCTGTCAAGCTGCGCAAACAGCTTTTTTCCTTGGCATTCCCCCATCGTTCAAGGCGGAAATGAAATCAGTGTTCAATGTTTAATATCGAGCCCACAAAAATAGACATTTAGATGGAAAAGGCAGTGCCTTGGATTGCTGATTCCTTAATAATTACATCAGTGTGTTAGAATTCTATGTGAATGATATGGCAAACTTGCGTTGATGCCTTCTGCAGGTGTGCGACTCAAAGTCACGCATAAGCTACATTGACTCCAGCATGACTGGTGGGGCCCACAACAGCTATGTCTGGAAGAGGTCGTCCCTTCGAAGGACAGTGGAAAGCAGCCTCCTTCAGCCTGGTGAATTCCCTCCCGCTGGGTAGGAAATTAAACTAACATTTCACAACTGCATTTGACGGTGGGGTGAATGGTGAGGCCGCCGCACCATGTGCTATAAGGGGTCTTCTATCTTCTGCAATAATTACTAAAACAAAACCAACAGGGAGGTATGTAGACAAATAGTGACCAAATTGTACCTTGCACATCTGTGTGACTCTTCAAATCTATAATTATCAAAGTGATTTCTTGCCAAAAGAAAATATAATTAATTGTTTTCCTTAATCTTACGAGACAAACTGAAAAAAGAAACGAATCTTTCTTCTTAAAGGGCAACTCCGGTCCATAATTTCGATTTTGGGATTATGACTGTTTTTAGCGCAGCCAGCGTCCCTGAATTGCAAGGTGTAATTTTTTTCTCGTTATCGTGCGTAGTTTTAAAGATATCGACGCCTCAAAGTTCTGTTTGGGGCGCGGCCGACAAAACCGGAACTAGCCGCTCGAGGCCCCGGCAACACTGGAAATCGTGGACGTGACGTCAACATCGTTCTCGTTCAACGAGTACGCAGGCCAAGCGGCACCTACCTCTGTTGCGCTAGCCGTCTGAAGATAGAAGGTAGGCCGATTTTGTTTTCATTCTGTATACGAGGTAGTTATCCAGCATATGTAGCGAGGGTTAGTGCGTATACCCAAAAGCTAGCGACTAGAAAACCCGTCAACTCGTTCGGTGCCGCACACGGCGGCCGCCGCTGTGAGTGCACTATGCCGTACTCATCGCTTGTATACCCAAAAGCTAGCGACTGGTAAACGAGTGAACTCGTTCGGTGCCGTACTCAGCGGCTGTCGCCGTGTGTGCCGTCTCCCGTACTCGTCGCTAGGCCTAAATTGTCATCGGGGATCCGTGGATGGAGCGGCGGTGCTCCACGCCGCGCTGCCAGTGACTTACAGTAGTGGGGGCCCTCTTGCTTTCGCGCTGCGGGTCAGTCCCAGACACGAAGCTTTGAGGCTCTCCGGCGCGGGCCACGGCGCTCAAACACACGTGTGCTGGGCTGTACACGTCTGTTTTTGTTCTTTTTTCCCCAGGCGCGTGAAAACCGAATTTGTAAGCTGCGACACTAATTTACCACGTAAGTGCGTCTAGGCGGTGAATCTAATTTGTAAAATAAAAAAATAAAGAAAACTTGCCGCCCTAAAAATAAAATAAAAAGAAAGTTCATTAGGCAGACATTTTCTTAAAGCTAGCAAACGTTTTTGTGGGTGATAGAGGAAAACAGAGAATGTTAGCAAGGTGAGAAGAACACCTTCTTTCCCTTCCACATTCCCACCCCCACCCACAACAGTCTTTTTATTAGAATACATAGGGGTTTAAAAGTTTTCCTTCGTAACTTGTGACTAAGGCAAGTGGTTTGTTGTTTTTTTTGGCATTTTTATATATTATTATTACCTCCAGCTGAACTTGGGTAAATTAGTGTTGTAAATTACAAATCCGAACTTTCGCTATTTCTTAAAGTTTTTTTTTTTGGTATACACAAGCGCAATGTTAATTAATACTGCTGCGTAACGGGTTCGAACGATTGGGAGCCGAAAAAAAAAAGGCCGCTCGTGCTGGAACAGCGGGCGGACGGTGGGGAAAGAGCGACGGCACGGCATCCTTTTTAAGCCTCGAGCCCTTCGCTGACAAGCCACAAGCAACCAACACCCGTAGGTTTCGTTCGTAACTCTCCAGCGAAAAATGATCGGAGCAGAGCTTCGATCTGGGGGTCGGCGTCCAAGGCTTTCCAAATTCCACTCGTCGAACTGCGTTCACCCACACCTTCTCCAATTTCCGATCCGATGGAAACTTATGGAAAAGCACCTCCGGGTTGCGCAGCGGATTGTATGAGCAGCCCACAGCACTACAAGTTGTACTCGGCATCTTCCAAAGAACAGCTTGGGTGCACCGAGTTGCTCGCTAAAACGAGTCTTGGAGTCCTCACAAGCAAATAAACAAAAGGCTACACCGAAGCTACACGGGCTACAGATAAAAGCAACGGCTAAACACCCAATCACAAGCCGAAGTAGCGGTGGTGGCGGAACAAAGCGCGCGCAACGGGTGCGCCCGTCCGGCGGAGGAAAAAAAGAGAACGATACTGACGTCACGGCCCAATGTTGCTTTAGCGATCGGCGACCCGCTGGCCGCCCGCTAAGGAGCAGCGGCTCGCGGCGGGTCGCATTTTTATTATCGGCATTAGTAGAGAATGCGGCGTCGCCCGGACGTAATTTTTTGGCTGGGGTCGTATTTTGTGTCACTACAGCAATACCAGTAATTTATTTCATTTTGAGTTTTGGCCGGAGTTGCCCTTTAAAATGGGATATGCACTGGGAAATGATCACGAGCAGGTGAAGCATAACATTCCAAGTGACTACGCAGATAACGTAACTTTGTCAAAAAGGTTGTCTGAAATTTAGCATTTGCTAGGATTCTTTTACAAATCACAGCGGTCAGCTCCTTGTAGGCTCGATGAGAAGGGCATTCTGCACGTTAGGTGTGGTAAAGACTTTACGTACCATCGCAAAATAAATCGCAAGATGCAAAGCACAAGTGGCATGACACTGTGAAACAATCGGCCTCATTAAGATTGCTAAAGAAGTTAAAGGAGCAAGAATCTTTTTCTGACTCCTTTCCTTGCGGTAAAGACCCATAAGGAAGGCAGACCATTCCGGGTCAAAGTGGAAGACAAAGGAACCTGGCAACATGTAACAGCAAGAGAAATACAGAAACACCTATCACTTCTCCAAATTGAAGATCCGTTTTTGGTCCATAATTCCGATGAAGTAATCGAATTTTTGAAAACAACCCAGCCCATCACAGCTTTTTCGGTGAACGTGAAAGACGCGTGTTACAACATTCCACAGGGAAAAGCAATACAGGCAGTGGAAGAGGGCATCGACGCTTACGGGTCTAAGTTTTCAAAACCCCTGTGGAATCAGCATTAGAGATTTCCTGTCTCTTACAGACCTATTTGAGGACTCTAAATGTCACGTTCTAAGATAATGTATACACTCAAAAAGAAGGCATCTGCTGAGGGTCGTGCACAGCACCGGCTTTATGTGACCTGTTTATAGCAAAAGAAAACAGGAAGTTACAGCTATTTTTCCAGAAGAAAGCGGTTTTTCCAGGAGAATGGAGTCAGCAAGTGCTTCAGATATGTCAACGATTTTTTGGTTTGTTTTCCAATACATCAAATGGCAAACACAGCATGCTCAAAGGTCATGGAGAAGTAATGTTTGGAGGTGGGCTTGTTGGTGGTGCATAGCAAACATAATTAAAATAGCTTTTGCGCAGTTATAATTATATGTTTACGATCATGGGGAAGTTGCCCCCAAAGGACTTGAATTCACCTTTCAATTACCTGAGGGAGGTAGCCAACAATTCTTGGACATCAACATGACTTTTGAGAATACACACACGTGCTGGATGTACAAAACACGAGGTGAGAAAGGAATACTGCTGTATGACTGCGGACACTCCAAGTTAGTCAAGAGGAGTGTTGGATCAGGATGCATCTGGCAAGCTATACAAAAAACTCATGTCACCACGGAGTCTTAGAAGCCCTCGGAAGGCAGACAAGCAGACTACCGTAAAATTCCGAGCAAGCGCCCCCACCCGAGCAAGAGCCCCCCCACAACTTCACCTCTAATTTCAAATTTCCGCGCCGTTCCGGGAAAGCGCCCCCCTCCCCGCTCCGCACCCGTATCACGCACCGCGCTGACCGCGTCCAGGCAACACTGGCCTGCGAAGTTCAGTCCAAGAATCCAATCCAATCCAATCCTACTTTGCAGCCTGATCAGCCTGGTCACTACGCGCCACTGTCGCTTTGTTTTGGGGATGCGAGGTCTTCTATGCGTTCTTACACAGTGGCAAAGAAAATCGAGGTCATCCAATGGGATTGTGAAAACGAGAAAGACTCACACCAGACGTATGTCTCGACCGGATACGGGAATGGGACAAGAGTTTTGACAATTTGCTACAGTCAAACTATGGGAAAGCCGAAGTTTGACGAAAGCTAAGTAACGGCGCGCCGGTGTTCAGTGAATACGTGGACAACGCGCTCTTTTAATACCTGGAGCGCGAAGGAAGTGCAGAATGAGCCATTAGCAACCGGCTTCTTTCTGAAGAGGCTGTCAAAATAGCCAACGGAGTGCACTCGGGAAACATCGCGGAATGCTGCGAACTTTTTTTTGCGGCCGACTCTGGCGTGGTTTTGAAAGCGATTAACATAGCAGTGACAAATCTTTGGCCTAATAAAGTCTATGTTCTCAGAGATAAATAAAATACTAAATCTGCACTTCGCTTTTTTTTTTCTTTTTCTGGTGGAAAACTTTTGTCGTCGCCATCTTGAATTTTGGTGCCGTTCCGGGATAGCGCCCCCCCTACTTTGCAGGTAATTTTGACTCGCGTGCAGGGGGGGCGCTTGCTCGGAATTTTACGGTAAGTGCAAGTGGTTACCCAGAACCCTCACTGGTCGCTGACGCAGACAAATACATTTTCAATCTGACAGGAAAAAGCAAAACCAAGGAGCAGATTGTGGACAAAAGGCCACTGGTGGTACTGCTATACATACACAATTTCCGACATTGAATAAAAAAGATCGCCGAAAAGTTCCAAGTCAGGGTGGCATTATCTGCCCCTTTCAAGCTCAAAGGATGTTGCAAAGAAGTGAATAAACTGGACGACGAAACAAAGGGCAAGACATTGTGTCAAGTGAAACACAAACGCAAATTTGTTGAATGTGCTGAAGGGGTGATATACAAAATACCACTGACATGCAGAAAATACTACATCGGGCAGACCGGAAGATTTTTAAATGAAAGACTCGGAGGACACAAACATGCATGCGGACAACTGCAAGCACCAGGCAACCTAGCCGCGCATTCTGCAAAATGCAGCTGGGAAGCTCCGCTTAAAGCCACTTCTATCTTGGCCAGATCTAAAGATAGGACAAAACGCGAAATCATTGAGACTTTACATATGGTCTCAGAACAACACGAAACGTGCGTCAGGGCGCCATCAATAGCTTTGAAACAAGAAGTAGAGCTACTAAAGAAGGTACCACAGCATGTTGGAGCAAACACCAGCTCCTAGGTAAATGCAGCGCAGAGAGGCTCACCATCAAGGTCGTATGTCTATGGCAGCTACTGCGAACACCATCGAGATCGGAAGCAGAAAAAAGCGAGGCACCAAACAATGGGGTTTTCTAGCCACAATAATTTTTCAAAATATGGTGCGGGGGAGAAACAGGAGAAAGAAATTACAGACTGGTTAGTCTGCGCCATGCATGTACGTCCTTCTATCCTGTTTTAGTTTTAATTTTATCAAGTGTGTTTTTCTTGCATCTATGCAGTGCAGCAAACCATCACTAATTTTTTGTCCCATAAAATGGGCTGTTCCAGTCTATGCAAGTGCATAACAAGGTGGAGGGCCCAAGTCGTCAGGGTACCAATCACCCCATTCGCACAGGCGTTGTAAAGGTACCTTTAGCATAGGTCCCTATCATAAAGAGAGATGAAGTTTGTATTCACGTGGCGCACAAAGGTCCCTTTCGCTAAAGGAGGGTTTCGAATAAACGGAGCTCGCAGACCTCCCTTTATAGCTATAGGGAGTAGCCTCAAACCCACGAATTCCTAATAAAAACCTAGCATATATGCTTCCGCTTCGTTTATTGCATCATTATAAAAACAATATTTGGGAGGCAAAAATTATAAAGTAATTGTGAGCCCAAACCTGACGGAAGACGGTAGCGGCACATTTATACTCGCGACAGCAGGCAGCAGCGGTGGCCCGAACAACACAATGGCGGCCTGTTTGTGCCTTCAGTAGTGAGCACACTCTACTCCGAGTAGCGACGAGGAGTCATTTGCTTCGCCTGCCCAGAGCACTTTTGTGAGCATGATTTCGGCTGGTGGACCTGTGAACTTGAGTGCCAGCACTAGCAGCACCTGTGAGAAAGGTTCTCGAGTTTACTGATCCGAGGCGGAAACATGGTCGCTAATTCATCTCTGGGAGGACAACATCGGCGAACTCTGGCGACAAAGGAGGAACGGCGGAGTGTACGAGACAATCCGCATCGGTCTCGAGAGGCTCTCTATTGAGAAGAGCCGGAAGCAAGTGAGCGACAACATCGACAACCTTAACCAGACATACAGGTGAGCCAGTTTTCAAGTTGCTGCTCATCTGAGCTCGCTCGCCGACTCTCGTAGCGCGCTCGCCGAGCTTACACTTGACGAAATGCGGACTTTGATGTCGCAACAACATGTAGCAAATAAATGCATTGTTTCGATCAACAAGACCTTATTTGGCGGTAATGTCTCCGAGGCAAAATGCTGACCTATGGGTCTCCAGTTGGCGGGTTAAAATCTCGGCCGAGGTGTCCACAATTGGGCGTGAAAGGCTCTTGGCTTCACCTCAATAGACCCCCAGGCTTTAGTCCTCTTCTGGGGTGTACCAGATGTCCTTTGTTGGCTTGGCACGTCGGCCCAAGGAAATCACTTTTTTTCACTGTTTGCATTGACAATTCCTAAAACAAAACACAAAAATTGCAATTCTTTACAGAACGTGACGAGAAGGGCTCTTGGTTCACTAGTTCTAATTCTAGTTGCAGCCAAAATACATTGCCAACCCCCTTTTTGATTAAAACTGAATTTTCCACCAAATATTTCAGTCCGTGTTTCCGTATGGCTAAATTCAGTGGTAGGAAGAAAATGCAGACAAAATATTGTACTTAGGCGGCAACAAGCCAAATTCAGTTGCTAAATACAAAGGAACGCTTATTACTTCAAATAGTCTTCTTTTTTTACAGGACAAAAAAGAAGAACCAGACAACCGGATCTGGAAAGGTAACCTGGCCTTACTACGACCTTCATAAATTCCTGGGCTGCCCGCCGGTCAACGATCCCAGCTTAGTGGACGATTCACTTCCTGGAGATATGGTGGAGGTATTCCATTGGCAAAGCACAGGGCATGTAGATAGATAGATTAAGATTTTAATGGCGCAGCGGCAACGGTGGCCATAATGCGCCAAACAAAATGTTTATCAAAGATCAAGAGAGACAGATGGTAGGCTAAAGAAACCTTTTACAACTGGTGTAGATATCCAGTTCTGTTAATAAAATCAACAGGTGTTTAAGCATCTCGTAGTGGATTCTGTCTGGCCCAGGTGCAGATTGCTTTTTTAGGCTGAGAGCAACTTCCAGTTCACACATTGTGAACGGTCTATTGTATGCAACAGAGTTGAAGCCTGACATAGTGATTTTCTGCTTCTCAGCGGTAGACCGGTACTTTAAAAACTCCGTACTGTAATTGGAAGAGCTGCAAACATGCTGAAAATGTTCTGCGAGGAAGTCTGCTTGTCCTGTTAGAGATGCTGAGATTGAAGGAAAAAGTGGAATCCTAAAAGCATGATACTGCCCGCGAACTTTTTTGAGACGATCCCATACTTCTTTAGCAGTAACAAAACTATTTAAGGATGAAACATACTTTGTCCAAGAAGCCCACTTGGCCCGTTTTCGCGTCCACCGAGCTTGTGCTCTTTTTTTCCTAAACTCGATCAAATTACGGAAAGTTGGATAGCGCCGAAAGGTTCCCCACGCCTTGTTCTGGCTTTTCCGAGTGGAAGTACATTCCTCATTCCACCAGGGCTTGCACCTCCGGGGAAGATTTCCTGAGGTCTGTGGAATTGAAGCAGAAGCAGCGTTTATAATGCATTCTGTAACGTAAAGTGTCGCATCCTCAGGAGTCATATGAAGAAACGAGGAGGGATCGAGTGTTGCTTCTAGACCAAAAATAGACCAGTCGGCCTTTTCCAACTTCCATCGTGGAAGGCGGGTTGGTATCGATGAAACTGGTAAAACGCTCTCTAAAATTATGGGTAGATGGTCGCTGCCAAAAGGATTGTCTAAAACGTTCCATGAAAAGCATGGAAGTAGAGATGGCGATGATAGTGATAGGTCAATCGATGTAAAAGTGTTGTGGGCAGCACTAAAAAATGTTGGTTCTTTCTTATTCAGCAAGCAGATTCCAGTTGATAATAAAAGTCGTTCAACAAGTCCACCTCGTGAGTCTTGACGAGAGCTTCCCCACAAAGGATGGTGGGCGTTAAAATCACCAAGGATTAAAAAAGGTTTGGGAAGTTGGTTGATGAGTGCTTGAAGTTCATGGAGATGCAGCGGAACATTAGGTGGTAAGTAGAGTGATACTAGAGTGATGAGGCGGTCGAGGAGGATGCGAACTGCAACTGCCTCAAGTGAAGTTTGTAAAGGAACTTCAGCGCATGCCACTCCACTTTGAACCACCACTGCTACACCACCCGAAGGGTTTGAGGAATGGCGGTCCTTCCGAAAAACTTGTTGATGACGCAAAACCTGCGTGTGCGAGTCAGTCAGGTAAGTCTCTTGTAGGCAAATAGCAACAGGACGGAGCTCATCAAAAAATGAATTGATGTCATCTATGTTACGGAGAAGGCCGCGGCAGTTCCACTGCATAATGCCTATATGCTTAGCCAGTGCAAAGTGAATATAAAATTTAGTAAAAAGTAAAATGAAGTGACTATGGCTTAAAATCTATTTTTTTGCGCGGTGCATTTTTCTTCTTTACAGCCTCTTTCTGCTCGCCAGTAGAGTCACTGGTGGCAGAAAGAGAAGAGTCAGATCCAGCGAGGGGACTTTCCTCGCCGGACTTGGGTCCCCCCACGTCCATAGGCTCCTCAGGGGGAGCCGGAGGGGGACCCGCTGGGGTTGGCAGCCTTAGCGGCTCACTAGGTTTCTGCGGAGTCGAGACGCGGGGCTGGCCCCGGCCTCGAGGGAGCAGGGTGGCAGGGGCGGCAGGGGGTGCCATCACCTGCTTCAGGGTGGACGTTGAAGGAACAGCGTCCACCGTGTGGTTGGGGTGCAGCGCAGCTGGCACTGCTCCCGCGGGTTTTAGAGGGGACACTGACGGGAGACACACCCCCCCTGGAGGAGTCTGTGTTCCCGCCGATGCCATCACGGGTCGTGCCGGTCCCCTGCGCACGACCTCGGCATATCCTCCTTTCAAAAGGAAGGAAAAACGTTTTTTTGCCTCATGGTACGAGATATTTTCTGTGGTCTTCAGAGTCAGTATTTCTTTCTCTTCCTTCCACTTCGGACAAGAGCGCGAGTAAGCTGGATGACGACCATCACAGTTGACGCATCTCGGTTCACTTTCGCAAGTGTCGGCAACATGCTCCTTACTGGAGCACTTCGCGCAAGTGTCACTTCCTCGGCAGCTCCGTGACCCATGGCCGAACCTTTGGCACTTAAAACACCGCTGAGGGTTCGGCACATAGGGGCGAACACGGCACCGGAGGTAGCCTGCCTTTATGGTCTCTGGGAGCGTCGTGGCATCAAAGGTCAGTATAACATGTCTTGTTTTTCGCTCCACTCCCTCACGACGAAGGGTGATGCGTCGAGCAGCTACTACTCCTTGGTCTGCAAGGCCGTTGACGAGTTCTTCCTCAGAGGAGTCCATTAGGTCATCTTCTGAAATAACTCCTTGAACTGTATTAAGTTTGCGGTGTGGAGTAACATTTACTTTATAGTCCGACACAGCATTGAGTGAAAGAAGGGCATCACTTTGTTTTTTGGTATTGATCTCAACAAGTAGGTCACCAGACGCCATCTTTTTTGCAGAGTAATCTTTTCCAACTATTCCTTCCAGTACCTTAGCGACCAGGAAAGGGGACAGTTTGGCCAGTGGTTTTTCTTCTTCAGAATGCAATACCAGGAATTTCGGAAATTTTTCGAGTTCTAGGGATGTTTCACGAGTGACTTGAGCTTCGGTGCGACCTCTTTTCAGAGGCCGATCAAGGAAGGTTTTGTTACGCTGACCCATATGAGATGGGAGGAAATTATTTCGTG
>JABSTQ010000746.1:0-29711 GCA_013358835.2 Ixodes persulcatus
CTTTTGAAGTTTTTTGACAATAATCAAAACAAAGTGCGTTTCAGAAGGAATTCATTAGGATCCCTGAAAGTCAATAAGAAGTCTAAAAAAATTTAAAAGAATATTGAGACTTCTTTTTGTAAGGGGGGGGGGGGGGGTTCCATTCCGCTTGGCCGAGCGGAAAATACGTTTATTTTGTTTCCTACTTTTTTTTTAAAGACTTTGTAACCAGGGTTTTCTGCCGATTCTCACGGAACGTAATTATTGGAGGAATTATTCGCAAGTTCATTTAATTTATTTCTGAACATTATCCAGTTTGTATTAATAGAGCGATTAAAAAGGAATGCCTCCAAAAATTGGAAGAAGGCGTTTAGCTCCCTGCTTATTACTTTATATTTTCCCTTATCATAAAGCGAATTCTTTTATTGCGTGTTTTGCGTCGTACCGGGCAAAAGTTGAAGGTAGCATGAATTACTTCGTGGTCGCTGATTTCGCGGAGATAAGTAACCGATGATAGGCTGTCGGGATGACTGGTTAGTGTTAGATCTAAGATGTTTGCAGAATCCCGTGAAACACGTGTGGGTTCGGATACTATTTGAACAAGTTTAAAGTCAAGACATACGTTAATAAAATCTTTTGCGGCTTCGTTGCCTATAGCTGAGGGGACCTGGTTGCTCCAGTCTATTTGCGGGTAATTAAAGTCTCCAAAGAGAAGGATATGCACATTCGGGTACGTTGCGGCAAATTCACTAAGTATGTTATTAAGTTTACAAGAAAAGTCAGGAGAATTATAGGGAGGCCTGTAGCAGACTCCCAAAAGAACCGTCCGAGGTGAAGCGCGGCATATGAGCCATGGTATTTCAAGGTCGGATGTAATGTTAGCAATAGAACATGACAACTGCTGGTGTGCGGCCATGAGAACACCTCTTTCCTCGTGTGGCTTGGCGGTCATTTCTATACAGGCGGAAGTCCGGAAAATCGGCCAAAACTTCAGCATCAGTGATTCCTTAGACAGTCAGGTTTCGGTTAATATCAACAAATTTCTTCCCGAGGACAACACAAGGTTAGACACAATTTCTTGTTTCGGAAGAAAACTACGCGCGTTGGTGAAGATTACAGAAAATGAAAGATTACTTTCGGTAGAAATCCGAGAGTGTTATTTCCTTCTGACGGGGCAATTGCTATGCTGTTTCCCTCACAGTCTGTGATGGTTCATCGAAAACATAACGTTTCGGGCCCATGAGTAGTGTTTTAAACCGTAAAGAAAATGGTGTATTTTTGCTTTTTGCAAACGCAAGTAGGTGTTTGCGAGCATTTTGGACGGGCCGAAAAAAGTCTTCGCCAACACTGAAACTTGTTCCTTTGAACTTGCGGCCATTAGATAGTATGGCATCTTTTGTCTTATAGAACGTGAATTTAATTAACGAATACTGGGCGAGGGCAGTCAGATGTATGATGTCCAAGACGATGTGAACGCTCTATTTATTTTGGGTCCCGGTTATGTTCAAGTGATCACGACAGTGCCGGATGACGAGTTGTTCAGATTGGGCAAACGTTTCTGATCCAGTGGAGTTAGGGATGCCATAGAAAATGAGGTTGTTGCGTCGAGAATGATTTTCGGCATCGTCGAAGCGCGCCTCCAGGCCACAGATTAAACGGGCCGTCTGAGCCGTCTCGATTTTTACATGAGTCTAACTCGGTGCGTGGGGGCGAGATCTTGGTAATGGTTTTCGAGTGCAGTCATGCGGCCGCTCAAATCTGATATGGCTTTATCTGTTGTTAAAAGCTGGGCTTTAAGGTCTTGTACCTCTGCAAGTAATTTCGATTGACCGGTGGATAGTTTTTTTAGCTCTTCTAGTGTGGCATTAGTACCAGGACCAGGATTAGTTTCGATGTCACCTGATTGCAACAGCAAGGAACGGATGGTATGGAAGCACTCAATCGAAATAACAACGCAACACTGCGGGCACGGCAGCTGTATCAAAATGTAATTACTTGTTTTTTTAGAGAAAAACTGCACGGTTTACTAACCTGCACGAAAAAGTTGAACGGATTAGTGGTCTGCGTTGTGGTACAGCCACCTAGCCCACAGAGCGATATCGGCTGCGTCGGGTGGTTTATAGTGGGCGGGTAAGTGGCTGTTGATGACGATGGGGCCCTCCACACTTGGCCGAGGATCAATTGCTTGAGTGACGAGTCTGCCGGACGTGACGAGGGGTTGGTGATAGCCGGATGTTAGCCACTTGCTTGATTTTTGTGGCTCCAGATTGTGCATGTTGTCGAGCCGTTCGAGGAAGCCAGCACCGGGAGCAAAGCGCGGAGGAGAACGAAGGAGAACAGACGAATACACAGGACAGGATATCGCTTAGAACCATCGTTCCAAAATCGGACGTGGAATTTAAACGTCTGGAACGAATAGATAGAGGAAGCCTTAATTTCACACCGCTACAAAAGTTTACCGAGAATCTACTGTTTCGAAAATATTTGCGACGGCAACTTCCGGTTGGAGACGTCTCAAGATGCCAGCTGCAGACGACGAATGCACGACGAACGCACACGGAATGACTGATCCGCGCTTTCACGACCACGGAATGGAATGGAATGGTCTCGGTTCTTATGCGAGCCGTGTCGATTTCCATCTAGGTCCTACGGGCTGATGGCGCAATTCGTTAGCGCATGGTAAGTGCGCTCTTGAAATAGCATAATTTCTCTGGAGGGGACTGACGCCTTCAGTGTCTCACTGGCTTATGCTCCTTCGAAGATGAGAATGGCTCGTCCTCAGTGAAGCAACCTAAACTGAATAGTTGTAGATGGATAAGGTGTCGTTCCTGGCGCCGCGAGGCGCGCCGAAGCGGCTTGGAATCGTGCGATTGGCATGTAGCTTTGAACCAGGGTGTCGAACCGAAAACCGTATAGTGAAACCGTTATTTTTAACTGAACCGAAACAAAACTCTAACCAAAATCAAACATTCGATATTTACCCGAACTGGGACGGAACCGTAATCTCATGTGGCGGTTACCGATTCATTGGAAACTGTTCGGCGTAATGAAATGTGTGCCGCGCCTTCTTCCGGATGGTGGCGAGAAGTTCAATTAAATATTCGCGACGGTGGCGCCAGTGGCTCAGTTTTCACTAAGCAAACGGCAGCGACGACATGGAGACAGCCCAATAATAATGCTGCAAATAAGTAGATTTCACGCCTATGTACAGCACGAATAGGCGTCGACAAGTCGGCGTGGAGGCGTACACTTGCATACTTTGTTTCACCTTGCCATGGACCGCGAAGAACGCTGCGAGCCACCGGAGCCAATTCATAGCTCGGAGGGCGTCACGTGCCTTTCCGGTTGGACGGAGCGACGCGGGGGGTGCGAAGTCACGAGACAAGCTACGAACTACGGATTGACTCGTGTAGCTCGTCCATCGCGGTACGTCGCAAAGTGAAACTGAGTACTACTGGCTATGGGGAGAGCCCTTACAAAAAAAATATGAACCAGTCTATAGACATCTTAACGATTTTTTAACATACCTGTCCACTTCCTATCGTATCGCCATTTTTCTACAAGGTTTCTACAGATTTCCTGTCAATAAGAGTCTACAGAGCACAGTCGTCAGAACTACCAACTGTCTGTCGCCAACGGTCGTTCGACTTTGCGTCGCCATATTTGTAGATGTTCTACAGACCTGACTTGATAGACCATACACACTGAAAACATGACAAAATCGTTGATATGAGTCATAAGCAGTTTTTGTGTTTAGTAAGAAACGCTTTTACAACAGGCTTGAAGTGAACTACATAGTCACAGGATTTTATTGTCACAAGATCTGGCCCTGATAAACATTTAAAAAGAATAACACAGAGTATATATACATCAATAACACAGGTTTCAAATCAAACATGCTGTAGGTTGCAGCCTCGACCACTGCCAACACCAGATTTATTCACCACGATTCCAAATCCATAGGTTGAAACAATCATGCACACTAGCCTTTTTTTGAAGACAGGACTATATGACCAGAATGTGACTTCAACCTCCAACGAGGGTAATTAAAGGCAATATACTGCGAGAATGTTCTAAGCTTGATGATTTAAGCCAGCTGACTGAGACAGAAAGGAGGATAGCATCGCAACCTTCTGTCAACGAGCGTCGGCGATTCATCATGGGTTGAAAGTCGGACGATGTGTTGTCCGTGGTGTCTTTTATATGTAACTCTTTCGTAAAAAAAATTGAAGTTTAAAAACGCGAACCTAACAGTGTACAAATAATTTTAAATTTATTGATATATATATATATATATATATATATATATATATATTCATATATATATATATATACATGTATATTTATTTATTTTTGGACATCATGAGCAAAAAATAGTCGCGCTTAGTTCTTCATTCTAAATTATAATGCGAGTTATACGACGTAAAACATAGTGTCTTCAAACTTGCCCCGTTTAGAATCACTTTTGGGCTGGACAGCTTCTTTAGAAATTCGAAAGCTGGCCTTCAAAGATCTGTCCTGTTCAATCGGTGTTGGCAGCAGGGTAGACGCTATGCGTGTTTTAGGCCAATCGTGTCTCCGGTTAGGGTCACGTGACTACAGTCTCGAAGCTGGTGATAAGGCAGAGCACGGAACCTGACTAAAAGCCCAAGGTCACGCATAACATCCACTGCACTATCAACCTTGGGTACAAGTGACAAAACTTCTCGTTGTGTTCATTGTTGAGATGGCCCTGCAGATTAGCTTTTGTAAGCGCACCCCCCGTTCTGGGCTGCTTCCTTTCTACTCCTTCTCTCTTTTTGTCTCTCTCCCTAAGCTGAGGGCGTGGTAGGCGCTTGAATCCGAAGAGTGATCACGTGGTTTGACGGATGACGCATTAGCCGTTGACAAACCCGGAATGCCTGCGAAGACCGAACCTAGCTTCGCGGGTGATGCGGCCTGCGGGCCTGCTGTGGATTTCGCTTCTGTGGTAGATGTGGTAAATCTAGTTCCAGAGTTCCGATCACCAGCAGCGCATTTTGTCTTAGTGCCAAGTGCGATCTTCAACATGCGAATTGCCAAGACCATGTATATTCTTTCGGCAGCGCCTACACACCGGTGATCTTCCTTTGTTGTAGGCATACATGTGACCACTAGCTTCGACGGACCGAAGACACAACGGACCGCCTTCTCTTCCATGTGAGTGACAAGGAGAGGTCCTCCTGACCATTTGGGATAGGTATTCTTGCTACGCAATGTACGTTTTGTCCCTATCCGATGAGTTTGAACCGTGTCGAACTCTGTGCCAGGAATCTCCGACGAGTTCAACGTGTAATCCAGAGCGATCGGCCCGAAAGGGCCTGTACAGCGCTATTTGTAAGTGCTTTTTGCGCCCTAAGTCAAAAATTAAAAATGTAATTGAAAGATTTTAGTTAATTTGCTAATTACCTAATTTCACGTATTTCCTAGAGGCCGCCATGGCCATTAACACTTCCCCACGGCTCAAATTACTCTATCTCAAGTTCCCTTTTTGAAAATTTGGTGCCCCTGTATACGTCCCTAGTGTAAAATAGACTTGCTAATGGAGCAGCAATTTGAACACACTTAACTTTTTCATTACCATGCAAAGTCTAGGCTTCTATGAAAGCTGCAGGCAGAAGCTGGTAGCTTGGCGTTGATTGGAGTGTTTGGCCGGGCCAGCTGTATTGATGGCGCAAGCTACTGCCCGTTACAAAGGTTACAGCCTCTATCGTCCATCATCCATGATCTCCCACCCTTTTTGCTTCCAACGTATCATGCCCGTTTTTCCTAATTATCGGGCAAGTGAGCCTGTGAATGGGGCATGTGCATGTCCCCAGTTGAGTATTGGGGAGCTGCTCAACTGGAGATTTTAATAGATGCTAACTTGTCATCTCTCTCTCTCTCTTTTTTTTTTTTTTCAGGCCACACCTGTGCACTTTTCAAGGTCGATGCAGCAAAGATCAAGCACAGCCTATCAAGCATACTGAGCAAGCTGAACCAGTAGAACAAAACACTGCTCAACAACTGAGAATAAAAAAAAACACGAAAAATAAGAACATTTTGTCTGGTCTTTGAATGTATAATGAAGCAAGTGCTCTGTATGCAGCATATGCATCAGTACACTTCAGAATTGATAACTAGCATTACACAATGATAGAAAGTGGCCTATTTTCTGCAGATAATGGATAGAGTTGAGGGAATTTGTCTGTAGAAAGTGGGCAGAAAATGGGTAGAAACTGCTATATTCTCCATAGTGAGATGATAGAAACTGTGACCACTTGTCTACAGCAATTCGTTAGAAACTCTCTTCTTGGCGCTAGAAATGGGACAGGAGTGTTGCTAGAATGTCTGTATGTTTGCTGTACAGAGTCACCACATTATATGTACACTGAAGTCTACACAAAACCTGTAGGAAGCAGCGGCCAATAATCTGTAGACAATGGTTAAAAAAGTGCATACATTCTCCCTAGGAAATCTATGCTCTTTAGCCATAATTATGTCTAGAAATTCTGTAGAACTTGGTTAAATTTTTTTGTAAGGGAGGTTAAAGAGCTACTAGAAAGTTTTAGATCTAGCGCACGCTAAAGCTTTGCGTACGCAAAAAATAGCGTCGTCGCCACTGCGCATGAGCCGAACGCTAACCATGTTTTGCGCTTTGCGTGCGCTATTTTAGCGTGCGCTATTTCTCGGAAATAGCGTGCGTACGCAAAGAGTCTGCGCTTATCCAAGGAGGATTCGTGATGAGAAGCTGACTAAAGCAAAGACGAGCACAGTTGAAAAATGGCGGCTCACAGGACCTCGGCCTCATGGCTGCGGCCGCTTTGGCGGCGACGTGAGCTCGACGTCGGCGGCATCCTCGCCACTGCGATTTTCAATGCGGGACGACATTGCACTCGGTTTGGAAAACCCAGTATAAGGTTGGCAACGATCACCGGCAACTTGATGCTTGCGACGCGCGAACATTTCTCGGCCAAAGTCAGTACACGAAACCTCTCTAGCCGAGGCGACGCAAGCGGACACGACCGGTCGACCACTCGCGTCGTATTCTCATGTTTAAATAAAACTAAAATGTTACTATAAACCAAAAAAAATCTTTTTTTTTTCACGTTGCAAGTTGGAAATGTTTCTGCGTCATGGCGGAGAAACGCTATTCTAGCCTTTCTACGCTATTCCAAAAAAACTCGCGTAGCGTGCGCTAACTTAAGCGCTAAATTTAACGCTAGCGTGCGCTAAAACTGGGTACGTTTTAGCTCACGCTAAAACGCACCCTATTCTTTGTGCGTGCATGTGTGTATGTTCTTTTCTTGCTTCTAAGCAATATTCTTCAAGGAAGGATAAAGCAACCATAAAAGGGAAATAGACCGATCTCACCAGCCAGTTTGACTACGCCGCCGCTGCCGCAATGCATCGAGGGAACTTTAGTCTTTCTGCACGCGCGACAACCCCGCTGGAGGTCTGCGCGAGTGGAGCACGAGACGGCACGAGCCCTTGCATGCACGGCCGTCTGCCTCCTATGAACTAAAGTTATGGCGGCGTCACACATGCGCCGAACGCTTGGTGAGATCGGTCTACTGAAACAAAGTTTACGGCTGTCGGCGCGTTTGTTCCGCGGTGGCGAAATCTGGAGGCACGAAGAGGCGAAGCCGCGACGAGCGCGGCACCGTGACTCCGGTCGCCGGAACGCCAGTCGCCCAGAGCCCTCGACGCTGCTTGAAGTGATTTTTTGTGTGAGTGTGTGTGCGTGCGTTTTCTAGAAACAGCAAGTCGCCCGTTGTATTTTTTGACCTTTGTTTTAATTGTCTCTCGACGGGTGATTGTTGTCCTTCTCCTCTTCAACTCATTCGTTCGAGCAACTTGTTCGGGCGTGCGGTGTGGGCGCCATTTCGATCTGGATGAGCATCGTACCGGCGTGTGGTCGTGTATCAGTACTGCGTGATATCCGTTAGAGACCCCACGCTAGCAGTTGTACTGGACATGATCAATTTCTCATCTACAGTAGTTAACAATGTTGCCATTCTCTGGCAGACTAAACTCCTGCCGTCTGTGGGTAGTTTGCGAGTATTGTGTGTGCTACCATCACGGTGTCACTGTGCGTGCTGGCTGATTGACTTCACATGTGAGTACTCTACTTAGGTACTGTTTGCAAGCACCTTTATAACCACGCAAATTTCATTGAACGGTGTTTGCGTTAAAAATTAAATGTCGCAAAACGAAATAGAGCAAAGATTTGTTTTGCTGTCCTCGTTTCTGCAGCACGGCTTGTGATGACCTAATTTTTTTTAATGCAGATGACGCCATGTTTAACTAACCCTTTCTTCTTAACGACTCGGAGCTGTGGACTTCTTTTTTAATAACCGGTTTAAACTGGTTCGCGCATAGTGGAACCGGTAACCGAATTGTTGTTTCCAAAGCATCACTGAACCAGAACAGAACCGGAACAAAATTCAGTGCGACTGAACTCTAATCGAACGGGAAGAATGACCGGTTCGATTCCCTCCTTTTAACGCGGCCGATCTTCTGTAGTGTTTGCGTGGAGCACAACTAAAGAATTAGATTTAATATGTTAAGAAATTGCAAGAATCGTACAACAACCGTAAAAGTTTACGTTTTAAAAAGCCCCTGAAAAGAAAGATTTTTTTTTTTTTAACAGCCTGTCAGAGACACGCGTGTAAAAAAAATTAATTTTACGCGAAAAAAAAAAAAAGAGCAATATTGACGGCGAGATTTATTTGAAATTCTGGCGCGAAGCCCATGACATCACGGGTCATTCCAGAATGACCATCTCTGTCGTGAAGGCGAAGCCGATCCACCCCTCCTCCACGTGCCCGAAATGCCGAGAGAATGCCGTATACCGATTGCACTTTGTCAGCGGTATTTTGTTCTTGCCGCAGTGCGTGGAGATTTGGGGCAGGTATTTTGTTTGTTTTTGTTGTAAACTTGTAGTTTTGTTAGTGACGTCTTCAGCTTTGAATTGTTGATATGACTATTTTGGGCCCTTGCCTGATGTCATAACAAGAATTGAAATGGAACCGCTCCTACGAGAGCAAGCACACTGGTTTTTGCTGATTAATGCACTCCGGAATTAATCGGGCTCAACATGTCTAAAAAAGGGGAAAATCTCTTCATACAACAGTTCTTGGTTTCCTGACGAGCTTTATAGCTGCAGTCTAAGAAAATACTTGTGGTTGTTGATATTTTCGGAAGGCGAAAATCGCAAGTTCCTTAGGATTTTCTCTGACAGTTTCTCTACTGAGCGAGTGTTTGTGCAGCCGAAGTGCGTCCTTGAGCGAAGTGCTCGCGCTTGCAGGCTAGTGGCGGAATGGTTGTACAGGTGACTACCATGACAAAAATTTGGGAAGCAGAAATTCAAGAGACACAAGGCAAATGAGAACAGAATAGTACAAACTATGTAAATAGGTTATAAGAGCAGAGCTACGTCTTGAGCGGAAACAAATTAGCAACACGATATAGGGCATGCCATTTCTAGCCCGCAGGGCATGGTAGCGGGGTCTTGCAGCCGATTCTCTGCAGGCCGCGCCTTTGAGACCCCTGCTTTAGACACACACCAAATATAATCAAAGTCGGGGTTCATCGAAGTCACACACTCAACATTAAGAAATATATTAAAACTATTCTAAAACACTGAAAATACGTTGACTGAAAAAAAAAAAAAAGTTGCACATAAAACCGGAAGCACTGTGCATTATCTGCGTAATGGACCTTTTGTAGAAATACGCGGTGCGCATGCGCGGAGTATTTCATGCGCCTGGGTTCAAGAGTATCTAGTTACAAACAATCCGCCATCTTGCATTTCTCGCCTTTGAGCGGTTTCGTTGTGTCGACCTCGGGGCGGAAGATTACGCACGATGGGGACAAAGGTGAGCTTGGGGGAGCCGTATCTAGGTCACATCGCCTCAATGGGTGAACAGGATGTAGCTGACGTTTTGGGTGTGGAACGGGTGGGAGAGGCCTTGGGCGCGCGTTGTTTTCGAATCACCTAGTCTCGAACCAATTCGCGTGTCTAGGTGGCAGCACATATTCGCCAAGAGGTCCATTCTCAACATTTATCGCGGGGAGTCGAGGGCTGGACGGCTGAACGAAGTTGACTAAGCGATAGCGACGGAGGACGGGCGGGGGACTTCTACTTCAGAACTGTTCGAGGTACCGGCGAGTCTGTCTAGCTTCGAAAGAGAACTCATTTACCGATCAAAACAATCAAGCTGTTTCGCACGAAGACATCGCCGAGTCGTCGCCCCCTTTCTGACTGAAGACATCGCTCGCCTTACGAACACCAATTGGTAAGAGCTTGAAAAACGCGCAAACGTCTGACCTTCGCGTTTTACGTGCGACGTGTGCGTTTCTCATCTGTATTGCACGGCCCCCCCCCAAAAAAAAAGACAAGAAAGCGAACGCCATTGGGTGTACCCACGTGGCTTAGGGCAAATCTTTCTCTACATTTCGAGCAGTTTCGTTTTTTGACATTATTAAAAATGTATGTGACACGGTCGCAAAATATTAATTGGGTCGTCTGTAGTTGGGTAGTTTATTATCCGAGACGATTGAACACTATGCCCGGACATGACCCTAAAAATTCGAAGCTTGCAAACTCAGTATTCGGGAAGTGAAAAAAAAAAAATAATTTCCAAAAGGCGAAATTGAAGTTCCCGCGCTTTCCGCGCCAGTGCAGTGACGTCAAAGATTGAGTCGTCCTGTAACTCGAGTTTTTCTCACGCCTCCGAACCGTTTCGACCGAAAGAGTAGGGAGTTTTCGTAGACCGCGTTTCCCCCTCCGCTAAGCCCTCCGCAACGAAGAACTTGCTACTGCGCCGGCGCGCCGATAGCATTAGGGAGTTTTCGTAGATCGTTTTCGCCGTCCCGCAACGCTCTCCGCAACCCGCTACAATCCCCGGAACTCTACAGTCAATGTGAAGTTTTCGTAGACTGCGTTTCTCCCTCCGCTAAGCCCTCCGCAACAAAGAACTTGCTACTGCGCCGATAGCATTAGGGAGTTTTCGTAGATCGTTTTCGCCATCCCGCAACGCTCTCCGCAACCCGCTACAATCCCTGGAACTCTACAGTCAATAGGGAGTTTTCGTAGACCGCGTTTCCCCCTCCGCTAAGCCCTCCTCAACGAAGAACTTGCTACTGCGCCGACGCGTCGATAGCATTAGGGAGTTTTCGTAGATCGTTTTCGACGTCCCGCAGCGCTCCGCAACCCGTTACAATCCCAGGAACTCTACAGTCAACAGGAAGTGTTCGTAGACAGCGTTTCCCCCTTCGCTCTCCGCAACGAAGAACTTGCTACTGCGCCGGCGCGCCGATAGCATTAGGGAGTTTTCGTAGATCGTTTTCGCCGTCCCGCAACGCTCTCCGCAACCCGCTACAATCCCCGGAACTCTACAGTCAATAGGGAGTTTTCGTAGACCAAGTTTCCCCCTCCGCTAAGCCCTCCGCGACGAAGAACTTGCTACTGCGCCGACGCGCCGATAGCATTAGGGAGTTTTCGTAGATCGTTTTCGCCGTCCCGCAACGCTCTCCGCAACCCGCTACAATCCCCGGAACTCTACAGTCAATAGGGAGTTTTCGTAGACCGCGTCCCCCCACCCCCCCCCCCCCCCCCCCACCCCCCCCGCCGCTAAGCCCTCCGCAACGAAGAACTTGCTACTGCGCCGACGCGCCAATAGCACTAGGGAGTTTTCGTAGATCGTTTTCGCCGTCCCGCAGCGCTCTCCGCCACCCGTTACAATCCCTGGAACTCTACAGTCAATAGGGAGTGTTTGTAGGCCGCGTTTCACCCTCCGCTAAGCCCTCCGCAACGAAGAACTTGCTATGCGCCGGCGCGCCGAGTTCCGGGGATTGTAGCGGGTTGCGGAGGGTGTTGCGGGACGGCGAAAACGATCTACGAAAACTCCCTAGTGTTCGCCCGCGTCCCGCGATCAACCGTGCTTCTTCGCGCGTGCCGCCTATCGCTGCGGGCAGACGACGCTTCACTTTCGAGTTTGAAGTTCTTCTAGGGCCCTTTCAGCGATCTCAAATTCTTTGAAACGGTGTGAGGTCCAGGAGAACGCGCAGTAGGCTTTCGTGATCGACGTAAGGGGCCACGTCGCACCGGTTCTACGTGAAAGGCTGCCCCGGCGGAGTCACAACCGTAACTACGATGCACAGACACCAAACCCGGTTGTGTTGATCATTCGACGATGTCCTTTTCGAAGCCAGAGGTCTTCGGGCACTGAAAAAAGAAGTTCGTCCGATTCCCCAACTCGCCGATCATCCTCAGTGCCGAGCGCCGCCATGTTTTCCGAGGGAGGACGAAAAGCCAGGAGGCGACGTCAGTTCCGGACTCCCATTTTCGGTACTTTAAAAGAAGGGCCGTAGTGCGCTCGCAATTGCGTTTAAGAATGCCGTTATTAAATATAGAAATGTGGCTTACAAAGCTTCTAAATTTCATAATCGATTACGTCACAAGCGAGGAGGTCAGAATGGGTAGAGAAGGGCGCTAAAGATAAAAAAAGCCTAGGGCACGCGCGTGGGGAAATTTCGCGTTGTGGTATATTTTTGCATGTCTATGACTACAACTTGCATCGTTTTAGACAACCAAAAATAAAAACGACTTTTGGGTTATCAGTGCGGCCCCTTTAAAGGAGCTGTGCAACGATATTCAATTGGAATGTTTTTTCACTTTACACGAGCTTACTGGCACTAGTGGGACTCAAGGATACTCGCATGCAATGCCACTGGCCAAGAAACTCCTTTGTTGCGGTGTAATTTCAAGGACAAAAGCGATCATTTTCATTCAATCTCTCCCTTGCAAAATTCGATGACGTAACGCGGGGATCACAGTACACCCGTATGACGATATTTGAATGCGGTTCATAGATTGGACCCGAGCATTGCGTGGGCACTCGATTTAGGCTCGTGATAATTGATAGCTTGAGAAGCATTCGAGTAGTGGCCCGTGTCCAATCGCTGCAACGACGACAATAGCCGAGCCATAACAATCTCTGGAACTCAGCGCGTGTCCTGTGCTTTGCCAACCCCAGCGCGTGGCTATGATCAACATTGGCGGCATATAATCGGCTCCAGATCACGTGGCCGCTTGTTCTGGCTGCGAGTTGAGGGCGTGAACGCTGCTCGTTGTTTTTTTAATTTTTTTCTGGGACTTCTAATGCGTCGGGTGAAAAACGAAGGCGTGTTTCATAGGTCATTAACGTCAGGGATCCGTTCTAAGCGGTATTTGCGCAAAGTAAAAAAATTGTTGCATAGCCCCTTTAAAGGGACAGTGAAGACGATTTTATTTAATTTTTTTTAAATGGTGTTTTTATGCTTCTTGGGAACATAGCATGCCGCCCAATTTTTTGTAGACATTTGTGACGCGTATTTCTGTGCCTATGAAAGAAGTAAAGAAACCGAAACTGAACAATCTCTATTCTCGTTTCTGGGCCTCCGAAAACGGAGGTGACGTAGGGAGTGACGTCAACTGTGAATAGTCGGTATCGGTAGTATTTAGGAGATCGAGACTCTGGTTACCGCGGTGGGTTATAGCAGCGCGGTGGCGCGGTCGTTTCGCCGAATCTGTCAACATGGACGGCAATGCCGCTCTCGCGAGCGAGTTCGAGCTTCCGTTCAGTGACCGAACACCAACGGAGCGGGAGTACGTGTGTGGCGGCCTCTGCCATCACCCGACGGAGACCGCCCAGCCGGCAACGAGCGGCCCGCATGCCGAAGGACGGACGCGGGGGAAATGCCGAGGGGAAAGCGGCAGCGATCCGGCCGTTCCGGGATCCGGTTCCTCCGTGGACGTCCTCTTTTCGTCGTCAAAGAACACGAACAGCAACCTACACGTGAAAACTAGCGTCGCCCGAACGAATACTGGTCTTCAGTCGACCGTTAGAACAGCCATCTACAGCTACCATTTTGCAGAATCCTTCGAGTACCGTGTTCTTTTTTTTTATTTTATTTTGTTTGCCCATAGTTGGTCGTTGCCCGTTTCGCGTCGAGCGTAGCAAAGAAAAAAACAATTACGCTGTTTTATTTACGGTTTAGTAATCATTTCCGGTCCGATTTATACTTTTCATGGTTATTCAAGCGGAAATTAGAACAGTATATTCCTAAAAATCGCGAACCAAAACACGTTTCTCGTTTGGACCAATCGCTGACGCGTTTCTTGTGACGTCGCGCTTCTTGGCCCCGCATCGGTCACGTGAGCTCCACTTCTCCTGGCTTCTCCCGCAACTCTCGGGGCGTCGCCCCAGTCGATCCCGGCACGATTATTACCGCGACTGTGTAATTGATTTGTGCGCCACTCAAGCGCCGGTTTCGGTTGAAATTTGGGCAACGTGACCTGAGACGTGCCTGGAACCCAGTTCAATCGCCAAAAACATGTCCGAAATTGCCTTCATTGTCCCTTTAAGGTTGCGGTCCCACGGCCGCAACAATAATGCTGGTTGTGGCTGCAGTTCTTGGGCTCGTGTTTTCGGTACAAATGTCGCGTCTGTGCGTGAGTAACGCAATTAGTTATAATTTTAAATGAATGGCCCATTCATCTTCAATATCTTAGGGCAGAATGTGAAATCTTTCTGCAAACGTAACTCGCAAAAAAAAAAAAAAAAAAAAAAAACTTTTAGCCTTTTCACTCTTGTGAAGAAGGAAGACCAGCGAAGCTGTACTATGGTGGGAATGAAGTAATGGCCGGCCGCAAGTCGGCAAGCCAGAGTAAAAATGCTCGAAAGGTTGCCGCCGTCGCTCATAGATGGCACGTAGCTGCCAGAGTTCTGTGTCATCAGGTCATTTGAGGACGGCAGAGGTGGCCAATTACTCATTTATAGTAATTAAATTACATTACTAATTACTTTCCTAAAAACGACTAAAATGTAATTAAATTGCATTACAAATTACCACCACACGGAAGTAATGAATTACAATTACAAATTACCGCATAAAAATTATGGAATTACTTTTAAATTACTGTTTTATATATTTTAAAGGAGGAGCTAAACAAAAAGAAAGAACGCACTCTGCCCTGCATTTGCAAAGTAACAACTGTCAAGCCAACACCGAGCCAGTGGGCAAAACCAAAGACAGATAAGGCGAACCAACACGCCCTCCTAAACAGAAACGATTGAGCTTGGGTCTGTTTGTATTGTGGGTTAACGTTTTTTCCGAAATACCTACTGCGCACGCTGTCGATTCTCGGTTGCGTCTGGGTTCGGATTGCCTTGCTCCTGATTATCCATGTGGGCTGTGTCTGCTTTGGGTGACTTTAGGGGCAAGATAATTTTCAAGAGGGACAAAAGCCATGTTTGGGGAAGCCTATTCTTGGTCCCAGCAACACAAACCCAGCAGGATTTAGGTGGCACGACCCTCTAGTCCGACCTAGAGTGGCTCCGAGCAATGCGCACATAAAGACACCCAGTCCGACCGTCACACGAGTCAGCGGCCACAAACGAAAACCGCATTTGTCCTTTCTTTTTCGTTACTTTTTCAACTATTTATTTTTCCAATAATGGCCGCCGATGGTGCCACCGGCGGGCTGGCTCGCGATCCGCGATCAGTGGCGCCGTCCCTGTGGTATTCGGGAAACTTCACCTAGAACTGCTTACCTTTACAAGAGCGCAAGTGTGCGCCGTCTGCTACAGCTGAAATGATATTCGATACATAGAACACTATAGCTTTTGAAAAATTATAATCTTGGAAAGTAATCCTAAATAGATTGATATCCTTCTTATTTCCGCCGATGAAGCAGAATTTACTGAAATACGTCCTCGCCGTTTTTATCCCGTCTCTCGGCCTCTTGGGAATAAATAAGTACGTAATCCGACGTGGCTAGGTCAATGCCACCCGAGTAGAGCTGTTCACGTTCGAGCTTCCGGGCAGTTTTAATCCCTTCGGAGGGATAAAAACAAAAGCCAAACATGGTTTTTGTTTTTAGTCTATGTTAACGATATCGCTCAAGATATCGACCCAGCTTTGTTTTCTGATGATTGTTTGGTTTACATCCCCGTAATAACTGTAGATGATCAAGAATTATCGAATGACTCCTTGATAACTATATTTCACTGGTGGGAAAACTGGGATATGCGAATTAATTTTGATAAAACTACCGTCTTAAGCATAACCAAAAAGAAGTCTTCGTTGATGTTCTCGTATGAAATAGATTGGTGTAGTCTTGCAACGTTCTAATACTATTAAGTATCTTGGTATTACTATCTCGGGTGATCTCAGCTGGAATGCGCACGTTGAAAATGTATGTAATTCAGCATATAGGAAACTTTGTTTTATGAGGCGATCTCTAAGAGGGACGAATTCCGATATCCGGACCAACGTTATAGAACTCTACTGCTCCCAACATTGGAATATACATCGATAATATGGGACCTCCGCGCACAAACTCAAATAAATGAATTGGAGCACATTCAAAGGCTAGCAGCAAGGTTTATCTTTTCTAAATACGATAGACGCGAGTCTGTTTCGGTATTGTTGAGGGAAGCCCAATTATGCTCCTAAGCGTCAAGACGGAGAATTGCGCGGCTGAAGTTTTTTTATTTGTTGTATTTTAAGTGTCTCCATATTGACACGCAAACTTATATCAGATCTCCTGGAAGACGCGGTCTCGACGACTAAACAATGAATTGTCAGTTGACCCATTTATGCCCAATATTGATATTTTTAAATATCCGTTTCTTGTCAAAACAATTGAAGAATGGAACAGATTACCCCCGAGTGTTTTTTCGGACGTCACTTATGTTGAAGAATTTGAAGAAAAGTTGATAAACTGGTTTGCTGACGAGTAGTTGCACCTGTGAGAATGATTGTTCTATGTATAATTTCTTGTGTCACCTGTATTTTGTTTGATGTATTACTGTATCCACTCCCGCTATAACCCGCAAGGGTTGGCAGTATTTGAAATAAAAATAAAATAAATAAATAAATAAATAAGTATGACGAATAGTGAGTTTTGGCCGCGTTGGCAACGCCTGCACACAACTACTGTAATACAACGAACCCTGGCACGAGCCTCTCGCTTGGTATACTCTGTTTCACCTTGTGTTGTACCGCAGGAAAGGCCACAAGCGCGAGCTCCTTGCTCTAGGGAACATCTCGGCGGTACAAGCTCTCGTGCACCAAGGGCAGCTGCCAACGCTATGAGTTCGCGCTTCTAGCCTTCGCTGCAGTACAACATAAGGTGAAACGGAGTATAGTCGGTCATGGCCGCTTAGAGTTCATGGAACGCGAAGCGTTTTAATTCCAGAAACTCTGCGACCAATATTTTAAAAATTGCACACTGTGCTGTTGTAAAAAAAAACTAGAAAGAGGAGACACCTAGGGGACGGCCAGGCGGGAAATACAGACGGGACAATCTTTCCTGCTCCTCGTCGTTGATCAGTTGAAACGCCTCTAAGGAGAGGCGTCGAAACGGGGACGAAGAGGGGGGCAATTCACCCCCCCCCCCCCCCTCTTGCCCCACCTCCCCCCAGTGGCGTAGAAAGTGGAGGAAAGGGGCATAAATGAGCAGGGGGAGGGGAGGTGGGCGATCGCCCCAGCCCCAGTTTAGAATTTTACAATAAAACATTCAGGGAACGGGATATTTTCCTTGTCCCTGCTTCTCCACTCCCATTGGCCCCCTTTCTCTCCCTCTCTCGCGAACATTTACTACGACACCCGCCTCCCCTATGTCTTTGTTTTTTGTAGTTGTCGTAATTTTCCTATTCTCCCTCCCTCGGTTTTCGTCGCTATCCCCCGTCGTCAAACGCTTCCGACGCCTCTACCCGCACCGCCTCTCAGTGACCCCAGTAGCGTTGTTGACGGTGGCCGATGAGCTCTAAAGTCGCGCACGGCTCCACAGTATGACACAGTTGAATCTTCGGCTTGATTTCGAAGCGAAGATTTCGGCCTCAAATAACTCCTTCCCAAACTTCCGCAAACGACTAGACTAGCGACGAGCAAGTTCAAAGTATTCATAGCCCGATAAGGATTGTCTAGACAGCATTGACTCTAACGTGGTGTAGGGATGTAGGGACAGGCGGGGGCGACGTCATCAGTGCAGCCGTTCAATCGGCTGGCCCCACGGTGTTGATTCGCGCGCGCTCCGACGTAGGTTGCTACGATTTTTTGGGTTCCGATAAAATCACTGGGTCTTGGGAAAGTATTGCCTTCCCAACCTGCTATCCGGACACAAACAAATACTAACATAGAGACGACCAGAACCTCGCAGGCGATTGCCTAATCTGTCTACATTGCCATGGAAATTTCGATTCATTCGAGTCTTCGAAGCTTCCAGAGGGTCGTTCTAAACCAGTCGCGCCAATATCACCATGGAGCCTCATCGTACCGGAAGCTTTCCATTATAAGCGTCTTTGACACTGTGTATGCAATCAACTTGTCGATCATGCTCATCTTCACGGAACTCTTACAATAGGCCCATCTCACCAAGCGTTCAGCGCATGCGTGACGCCGCCATAACTTTAGTTCACAGGAGGCAGACTGCGGTGCACGAGGCGGCTCGTGCCGTCTCGTGCTCTACACGCGCAGAGCTCCAGCAAGGTTGTGCGCACGTGCAGAAAAACTAAACTTCCCTCGATACATTGCGGCAGCGGTGGCGTAGTCAAACTGGCTGGTGAGATCGGTCTATTATTCGCGGCGGGAAGTTTGGGTATCGCCGCCTAGTAGAATGTTTTCACAACACAAAGTGAGGATACTTCAACTTCCTCTGCCTGTGCAAGCACGTGCAATGTCAAGCTTCTATGCACTGAAGAAATTAAAGCATTACCGCGTGGGTAGCGCGTGCACTACCCACAGTGAGGAAAACAGAAGCGCCTCAAGCGAGCATCTCATCGCGAATATTGTTCTTCTCGCGTATTTCAAAACAGTTCTAGACTTATTTCTCAATGCTTCCAAGCACCGACACAGCAGATGGTGGTGGTACGAAGATGTACGCTTGTTTCGCCGGTGTGTGGATAGCAAAATCTCGGTATACAAGAAACGTCTTCATAAAGCTACCCGTCACCAGCGAATTTCGATCGGCTTGCCAAGAACGGAGGGGTCAAGGGGAAATTGCTGAAATGGGGGATGGCTTTTACCACTAGCGGTAGTGAAAAAGAAAAAAAAAGGAGGACGAAGTATTAAAACAAGCAAGTTGATAGTCAGCGGTGTGTATGTCTTTTCCTCTCTCGGATCTGTAACTGTTCAGCTGACCCTATTCAATATGTACCAACTAGCTCAAGTCAAACCTGTAGAAATTGCTCATTTCACGGACCAAAATGGCGACCATACGGGGAGCTCAGCGCTACTTTCCCAGGATCCAGTGACTTTAGTTTCCACAATCTCGCAGGAATTCGAGCCCCGAGAGTTTGGATGATTGCCATCTCTTCCCGCGTGGTGCCATCTTCGCAAGAGTCCAATCAGCACGCGCTGCGAACTTCGGCCCCAACAGTGTGTTCGACGAGTTTAGCGACCCAGGATCTCTGGGTTCTGCAGCGCGAGCTTTTACTGTACGTGCTTGGAGCTGCGGTCCATTCGGCCACTGTACCCTACTCTGAAGAGGACGAAGTCCAAGGTTGCTCTGCAGTCTGACGTGAGCTATATATTTCGTACTAGCTAATTCATTTGTTAGAAGACACTTGAGCTGACTTTATGATGAGATTGTTAACCGAAATAATTTAGTTGAGCACAAAAGCCACGCTTTCGGCCGTCTGAAAGTTTTTTTTTCCATTCCCAGGAATCAAGTCCGATGGGACGAGAGTGGGCATGCGGTGGCTAATGTCAACGTTCTAAAACCGTCGGTTGACGAGCTCTACAGAGGGAGCGTCGTTTCAAAAACGGTCCTTTTCCAATTGCCCGCAGGCGAACCGGTAAGGGCGGGTTCCTAGCACCATGCAGAAGCACTCCTCCAACGGGCGACGAAGAAGGGCAGTTTTCGAATGACGCTCTTTTGCGCAAAACGTTCGCGCAATCTTTAGGTTTACAATAAAAGCCCCAATAGAATGACTTTCCACCGCAGGAGATGCGCGTCCAACGTTCAACCTGTTCCATCGCATCTGCCCGCGGGGGGATAGGCGCCCGTTGTTTTAGGAAGCTCGTCAACTGACTCGGATC
Organism: Ixodes persulcatus; assembly: GCA_013358835.2. Taxonomy (NCBI): domain Eukaryota; kingdom Metazoa; phylum Arthropoda; class Arachnida; order Ixodida; family Ixodidae; genus Ixodes; species Ixodes persulcatus. The sequence continues at coordinate 20,071 of JABSTQ010000746.1, forward strand.
TAGTAACGTTGGTTAGTGTGTCGGGTTGCCATCACTTTTTGGATTGGATTTGGGGCTGACCCCTTTGTATCGGGGGATCTCAGCAGTGCTGGATCTAGCCTGACTAACAGCTACACTATTAGCGGCGAGATGTTTCGGTGGCGCCCTCGTTCGGTTACCTTTCGTGACGTCATTACCTCGTGAACAACAAGTTCGATGGTGTTTCTAATGGGCATGGTGGAAGCCTGAAATCATAGCGCTCTCAAAGCTGCCAACACCGTCAAAATTGAAGTTCTTACATTCCTCTTATTTCCGTCGATGAAACATCCCCTTTGCGACGTCATAGTCAGCATTCGGCCAATTGTGGAGGGCCGACCACAGCGACGCTTTCGTTCGCTCACGTCGCCAATACTCCGCGACAACTTTTCTTGGCAATGCAGTGGAAGGTACAGGTACGCGTTCCCTCTCCCATTTTGAGCGTGCGCGGGCTCTGCTCCTCTCCCCATTTCCGGAGAGAGGAGGAGAGCCCGCGCACACTTAAAATGGGGGAAGGAACACAGGCCTGTACCTTTCACTGCATTGCCAAGAAAAGTTGTCGCGGAGTATAGCCAATGTTGTTGTCGTGTTCTCTTGTCCTCCACCATCACTGGTTTCCCGGAGAGTGGGGTTGACAACATTGTTTTGCTTGGGAAAGGATTTGAACAATCATTCATTCTAATTTCTAAAACGGCCATGCGTTTACTAGAACACTCCGAGGTGCAAGGGTTTTTGGGCGCTGCTTCGCTCGCTTTTCAGAGTCAGGAACACGTGCGTTTGGGAGTTTTTACGCTATTGTAGATTCATAATTTTTAAATCGCCTTGATTGGGCGCTCGCGTGCATACCACGAGCGCGGGCAAGAGCCTCTCGCTTGAAAGCCTGTTACGGCCGCTCACGAGTTCATGCAACGCGAACTCATGTTTTGATTTCAGAACCTCTGGGGGGTATTCACTGGATTCCATACTTGAGGGCGATGTTTAGTGCGCATGCTCAGAACGATCTCACAATTATAGGCTCATAAGACCGGCAATCTTGATGTGCGGAATGCACGTAGCAAAAGAGCCGTGGAAGATCTTCGTCAGCACGCGCTCAGCAGTCGCGCAAGCGAGCTATGGCCGCCAGCGAATAAGCGCGAGCTAGTTGCTTTGGATAAAGCCTCGGCGGCCGCGCGAGCGCTCGCGCAGCGAGTGCTCCAATCAACGTTACTAAAATACTCAGTTGGGAAACTGCCATAGAGACTGCCCGGAAAAAGTGTCCCCGATCTGTCCTCGCGAACCGAGCTAATGGCGAACACAACGCCGCCATTTCTCCCGCAGCGGCCACTCGAAGAACCGCACGTTACTTCTATTTTGGCTTTAATCGGCCATCCTGAAGCCGAAACAGATACAGTGGAAGAGGTTACAGGGGTGCCACCCCCGTCTCCCCGGCGGCTGCACCGCGTCGTACTACTGAAGTTAAAATGCGCCTAGGTCGGGACGCGCTACCTGAAAGTACCGCTGAGGCATGGTCGTATAAAAACAATATTAAATATGCCGCAAAACCTTGCAAACTAAAGATTTTAAAAACATCACGCGCCCTTCATTTTGTACTAATCTCCAATAAATATCATAAAAAAAAAAAACTCTTTTTCGTTTGTTTTTACGCAAAAACATGCTTTATAAAAGCTCAAGGTGACCACAGTATAAACAAATGATAAAGAGTGGCGCTGTTGTCGCATTTAGCTCGGTCTCGGTGGACGCCAGCGGCCCAGGTTTCGACGGCGAGTTTCCCAACTGAGTATTCTAGTAACGTTGGCTCCAATCAAGGCGGTCAAGGCAAGTCGCTCGCGCTTGCACAGCCTGCGCTGTTAGTCCGTGCCAACGTTACTAGAATACTCCGTTGGGAAACTCGCCGTCGAAACCTGGGCCGCTGGCGTCCACCGAGACCGAGCTAAATGCGATAACAGCGCCACTCTTTATCATTTGTCTGTACTGTGGTCACCTTGAGCTTTTATAAAGCATGTTTTTGCGTAAAAACAAACGAAAAATACTTTTTTTGTATGATATTTATTGGAGATTAGTACAAAATGAAGGGTGCGTGATGTTTTTAAAATCTTTAGTTCGCAAGGTTTTGCGGCATATTTAATATTGTTTTTATACGACCATGCCTCAGCGGTACTTTCAGGTAGCACGTCCCGACCTAGGTGCATTTTAACTTCGGTTATTAAGACGCGGCGCGTCCGCTGGGGAACCGGGGGTGGCACCCCTGTAACCTCTTCCACTGTATCTGTTCTGGCCGATTATATACAAAATGGAAGTAACGTGCGGTTCCTCGAGTGGCCGCTGCGGGAGAAATGGCGGCGTTGAGTTCGCCATTTCTCGGTTCGCTCGGTTCGCGAGGACAGATCGGGGACACTTTTTCAGGGCAGTCTCTATGGCAGTTTCCCAACTGAGTGTTTTAGTAACGTTGGTCCGTGCATAGCCGCCTCTATACTGACAAGACCTGGCAGATCGCCACGAGACGCGGCCGCCAATAGTGAAACGGTAGAGCGGCAGACAACGAATAAGAGGAGAGGCATGTAACGGGCGCCCCGCTGCGGCGAGACGCCGAAACACACTTGTCCCGAGCGATGGAATGTCCGCTCGTGCTCCTGGCGTTCCTCGCGTTACCGCTACTTATCTCGTCGGGTTTGAAAACCATGTTTCGGGTCCTCGCCGTTGCAAAAGCTGTGCGCTGACTATAGGCTCTCCGAGAAATGCTCTGTACTACCAGAACCTCGCGCTCCAAATCTGCGACCGGGCACTCTATGGCTCTGTCGTCGAACTGCCAGGCTTTGTCAGTATAGAGGAGGCTATGGTCTATGCTAAGGCGAGAAAAAAAAAATATAAAACCATGTTTGAAACAAGGAAAAAAAAAGAATGAAAAGCTTATGGGAATTATAGGTCTGTTGCTCTCAAGTCTTGAGCAACGCTCCAGGCGAGTAAAATAGAATATACATAATATATTTTTTACTATAGAATACAGTCTATTTTTTCTTTTTAAAATACAGTTCAAATGTAAATCCCACCTGAGCCAATACTGCCTTGTGCGTTGGATGCGACAGATTTCTCTGCATTTTTTTTACTAGGAAATAAATAACTTGCACTCGATCACGCCAGTGCAGAATAAATGGAGTTTCTAGTTCCACAAAGATATAGTTACAGTCTATTCCACTAATTCATTAAACAGCAGTAATGTATAAGATATGTTAGATTTTGGCGCTACTTACGTCACGTCATTCACTACAATTCAACACATCGAAGCGAAGCGATTTTCTAGAGATGTTTTTTGATCTGTTCAAGTATCCACGTTTTTGACAGCCTATTTATTTTGAGAAATTTTATCTTTAAGTAACTTTTCAGGTAATTCATAAAAAAATTGGCAGCCTATTAATGTAAGCTCGTTCTGAGCATGCGCTCTAAACAGAGTTCTCAAATATGGCGTCCAGTGAGTAACCCCTATAGGCCAAAATGCTGTTTCCAAACAAGCTCGGACGAGGTGTGAGCAAACGCGCAGTTTCCTCACGAGGTGCGGCCACTGCGCGTGCGCAAGAGGCGTCAAGTCACCGTCTGCGCATGCGCCCTGCCGATAGCAGCGCCACCGCAACGGAGTGACGTCAGCGCCGCTTGTTGGTGTGTAGGGTATTCGCTGGCGCCGTGCTCAAATATTATCTGGACGCCCTCAAGCAGCCTCCTTCACATCATTCTAAACGGTGAGGAAGAGCTTGCACCTAGAGAACGCTTTTACCGAGCGAGCGTATCTACGCGCAGATCCACCGAAAAGTACTCGGTATAGTATGCGAGGGAAGAAGTTTCGCAAGTACTTGCTCCTTACAGAAATGTACCCCCATCACAGACCACGAGCCTCAGACTGCAATCTTCGACAGCCAAACGGCGATCCCAAGCTTAGCCGCGTTACGAATGCAGCGTTGAGCACTTATAAACCTCTCTCATTCAGCCGTGTAATTGTGTGCAAAACGTCCAAGGACCAACGGCCATGGTAGTGCACTATCATGTTTGCTTTCAGACGCTGTTCCTTGCGACCTCGACGAAGACACGTCGGAACTTCTGGTCTCCAACGTAGAAGTACTTCCCGTCACTAGCGACCAATCTGCAGCGGAGACTAGAAGAGACGCAACGACATTTAGGGTGCTAGGCTCTGCAGGGCTTGTTCACCTCCGTCCAAGACAAGCAGCTCCGCGCTCACTTCTACAAGGGGGAGCCGCTATATACGGACAAAGGTTGCTTTCTGTGGAAAGGCGGGCTCAAGGAACCACCGGAACTCCGAAATCGACTGCTGCTTGAACTCCACGAGGCTGGTTTGGGAACCTGTCGCACGCGTGCCAAGGCTCGAAATGTTCTTTGGTGGCCAACTTGCAACCCATACGCAGACTAAAAAAAAAAAAAAAAGAATGCTATGCTTCTGTATTACTGAAAAAATTACCGGTTGAGGCACATTGTCTTGGACGACAAACCCATGGTAGAAAATTGATGATGACTATTCGACTGAACCACCATCACTCCCTCATCGTCATATAGAGTTTTTCAAAGTGGTTGAAACTAAATCCGCAGACTGACGGGCACTTGCACCATTCATCTGCTGCGAAACCGTTTCGCGTCCTACGGAGTGCCCGGGGAGGTTGTCTCGAATAATATACCGATGTTTATTTCTCGAGATTTCGATAACTTGTTTCAAATGAACAGAGGGAAACATACGTGTATCGCACCACACCCAGCATCGAGCGGAGAGGCTGGACCAGTGGTGTGGACGTTCAAGCGAGTGAAAGACTGTGCACCCGAAAACGCAAATGGCGACACAGAGAATCGAAGGCTTTTATCCATCGTAGTACTCCACGTAGCATCTCGGAGAAGAGACCGGCTAAACTGTATGTGGCCGATTGGTCTTGACTCGAAACCAAGTATGGAGGAAACCGTGACTTAAGCCCCCTCGATCGAACATTTTAGAACCGGCAGCCGTTGAGTCAGCATTAGGTTAGCAGAGTCTAACGTGTAAATAAAAATAGAGGCAAAAGAGGGAGAGGAGCCATGATATAGCGAAGGGGACGAACATATACTCAAACATGTGGCTCTGACGTTACGCGGCGTCGTTGGGGCTGCTGTCGGCATGGCACATGCGCAGAAGCCCCACTTGACGTGAATCCGCGCAGTACCCACACCTGTTGCGGGCAAACGTAGACTCGCTTTGTAAACGGCGTGGAGGTCTGTGGGGGACTCCAGTGGAAACGATGGCACCTAGCGGTTAAAACGGAAAGCTGTGGAGGCAGTTCGCTCGCCAGCCTTCCGAAGGGAACCAGAAATTGGCAGCACCTGGCGGTCCAAAGACGAAGCCGGGAAAGTGGATTCGGAAACACGCCATAAATATCGCCAGTAGACCGACACGCTTTTGGCCAGACTAGGCGAGTGGCCAGCGCTAGCGCAGAAGCCGGGGCCGGCTTGCACGGACAGGATCTCATGGAGATTGGATGAAAGGAAGCAGCGCAAAGGCTGGGGGGCGCGCGAGCGTCTTGAGACGCGGTTTGAGTCCTGCTCAGCTCGTGCCAACGTTACTAGATTACCTTTGTTGTGTAACTCCCGCGGAAGGGGGTACCCCCCCCCCCCCCCTTCATTAGTTAAAGTGAGGTCTTATAAAAGATTGAAAAAATAAAAATGCCTCAATCGGTACTGCCTTGAGGGCATAGCCGATTTAAAGCCAATTCGAAAGAAATAAATTGGATCCTAGGATCGAGTGCGAATTTCACTAAAAAGCCTATTGTGAAGGGAAAAAACAAACAAAGAAAACCGGGACCGGCTAAGGGAACAACCTGGGAAAAACCAGCAGGGAAGAGCCCTTCAGTGCTCGACCTCTGTACGACCCCGCTACTGGGTCATGAGCGTGAATCACAGTGGGTTCGGCGGTCATGAGCGTGAATCACAGTGGGTTCGGCGGGGGGGGGGGGGGGGGGGTACTGCCCGTGCGTTCCTTCTCGGCGGTCAATGAAACGCGCGCGTTTCTGCGCTACACTACGGTTCGCGGCGCTCAACGTCGGAGTATAACAGCCTAGAGTCCTTAGTAAACGCAGTTCAAGTAGTGATGACGCTAGAGCGCACGTAGGAGAGGCCAACACACACCCTATCTCTTTCCTTTATGCTTATTTGCTTCGATCTAATCAGTCGCGCGACTCCTCCCCCGTGTGCGATGGGCGGTTTAATAAATGACGGCGCAGATGAGGAAATCAGGTCTGCCACGTCCAATCGCGAAGAAGTTCGACAGCACGTGACACACTGTTACGACTTGCATATCGGAGCGCGAATTGGCACGTGTGGGCAATATACCTGCTGATCGCTAACTGGCTCGTGAGTGAACGGCCTGTGGCCTGCAGTCCATCTCGGGGGGAGACCACGAATAAAGGACGTCCCACCGCTAGCGTGCTGTCTTCCGCTGTCAAAGTATACGCAGATTCTTTGACGGCGACAGCCATTGCTTCCGAGGCATCGTAGCAAGCCCGTTGCATGTACGGTTTAAGGGGGAGGCACTCACTTGATCGAATGACGTTTGAGCGAACGCCCACGTTTCACCGAATGACACTTTAGCGAATAGTCGGACGCCGCGAAGCGGCGTTTTCGGGTGGGCCAAATGGGTTCACATTTTTGTAATGAGCCGACGCAGACTGTCGCCGCGAAGCGGCGTAAGCGCAGGGCGGCGGATGGGTTAACGCGCGCCCCCGTTATTCGCTAAAACATCAATTCGCTCAAATGTCGCTGTTCGCTAAAATGTCATTCGCTCATGTGATATGGACCCGGTTTAAGGTACGGCCCGCTAAAACGCTTCGCGATAAATTTAACGGGTAATTACGATGTCACGTACGTGGCACTTTGACGTCACTTGAGGCATTGTCCTGTAAAATTTAAAGTTCTGGTCTTAATTTGTGACGTCACATGACATTAGAAGACGTTACATGGGGCGTTGCCGGCTATATTTAGCGCTTGACGCCACATGACGTCACGTGTCACTCTGATGTCTTCTGGAACTTTACACCGCTGAATATAGCGGACAGATTGTTGCGTCATCAAGGCCGGTTCTCACATGGAGCGAAGCGCTGATGTAGCGCTCCTCACGGGCCGTCAGCTACTTATCGCCTGCCACGAGCAACAGTTTTGGCGGTGCGATACAAAGCTGGTGAACGCTCCGGTCAGCACGCGCTTAGCGCGAGGTTAGCGCTATGCTTGTAGGGCTCCGCTGCATGTCTGAACAGGCCTTGTGACAATGTAACCTTTGAAGGGTGGCGGGAAATTACTGCGTGCAGCAGAGTGTGCAACGCCTTGGCCTCAGTTCATTTTCACGAGGCGGCCAGCAACCGCCCACGTTGTTATAGGCGTTGCTCATGCACAAAAAACTCTAAGTTACATTTTTCGTCTCCATTTAGAGTATAGGCCGTCGATGTTTATTATTGCCACGCTCTAGGGTTGGCAAAGCGCAGGGCACCCACATTGTTAAGGTTCGGCTATTCCCGTCATTGCAGCGGTTGGACGCGATCCAGTACCCGAATGCATATCAGGTCACTGAGGGTCACGAGGCCAAATCAAATGCTCACGCAGTGCTCGCGTCTACTATATAAGCCGCATTTAAGTATCGTAACTGCCGGGATCGCAAAACTAGATGACAAAACTCTGCCGATCTCATTGTCGACGACGCCAAGAGTGTAATCCCCCACAAGTTCGTCATCAAGTTTTGCAAAAGGGGAACTGAAAGAAATCGTCCGCTTTTCTCCTTGAAATTACGCGACGACAAAGAGGCGTCTTGGTCAGTGGTGTCGCGTGCGAGTATACTTGGGTCCCACGTAGCCCCGAGAGCGAACACAAGCGTCGCTGCGGTCGCCGCGCCCTGATTGGGTGAGGTGTACCGTGACGTCAGGGGAAGGACTCCGCTCCGCGATCTCGCATCCGGCCAAAGCCACCTAGAGTAGAAGGCCGGGGGGCTCTGCGCGTGACGTCACGCTAGTCGGCTTTGGCGAAGCCAAACGCGCGCCGCGGAGCAGCGCTGAAGAGTAGCAATTACTCCAGTTTTTCGGCACAAACGCGTGTTTATTGACTCGCGCGTTAGATATCTCGAACAAAACGGTAGTCATTGTGCATACTAGGATATCCACATCATTTTTTTGTTAACGTGGCCAGTTTTCGTTTCTTAGATTTGTTGTTTGTTTCTACAACTTTGTCATTAAGCTTACGGCAAAAGTTTTTTAGTAGAATGTTTGTAGAGCACCACAACACATGCTTCAGCACGACCTCACTCGTGTGTCCTTGTTCACACACATCGAAGTCGGAGCAATCCTCGTCGATCAACAAGTCCAGTGTGAGTTCCGTGACCAGCTGGCGTTGGTTACTCATCGTTAAGAAGTCCACCCGCTTCGACATTTCCTCCACAACAACGTAGTTGTGTGCGACGGCATTGACTGCGGTCATTGCTGGGTACAGAAGGCCTCCTCTGTCAATGTCTTTGATGAGATGGTAGTACTCATTGCCGGTGGCAGCTGCGATCGTGCGGTCTGTTGTCAGGGCATTTTTGCAGTTCTCGCACTTTAGCTTCTTCACCGTCGCGTACACCGCATATCCAGCCACATAGGCTAGAACGGGGACGATGTCTTTTATTTTTGAAAGGGCGTCTTCTGTTACTACTATGTTGTAGCTAGGGCGCGGCGCGTTTCGTCGTTCTTCACTTTGCGTTACGGACAGCTTGTCAAGCAGAAAACGAATAGTGGCACAGATATCGTTGTGCGAGCTTTCAGAGCTTGAGTCGAGATCGTTGTCCCAATTTTCGACACTTTCGAGGAGGTCTACAACTCGCCTTTTGCTGTTTGCGATGCTTGGTATGAGCAAGTTGGAGCCCAACCTTGTGACCGGAGTCTTCGCAAAATGTAGAGTTAGTGTAAGGTCAGGCTTCACGACGATCGAGTATTTTATCCAAGGGGCCTCAGTTTCAACAATGTGCACTAGAGTGAGGTGTCCATTGCCCTCAATAGCATGCCAGAATGCCGATTTCACGTTTTTCAAGTGGTCGGACAAGTCTTTTATGCTCAGTATTCGGTCCGCTTCTTCCTCATTGCGAAATGAATCGATCGACTCTGCGAGCGCTCTTTCCATTGCAGAAGCCTCTTGACGCAATCGCTTGCTGTCCGGGTCTTCTCTTCTCGCATGGTGTTTTGATAAATAATCTGGACAGCCAGGGAACTTTGATGGAACTGCGCCTGGGCGAAGGCGCACCCTAGACAGCGGCGCAGTCACCGTCCTCCCGGTAACTTCGTCGACGTGAGACACCTCCCGAAGAATGTCGTCGTCGGAGAAGTGACGCTCGCACACCTATAAAAATATATACCCTTCGTATAAATATTAGCGGCTTACCATTAAACGCTACACGTCGCCGTTATCGCCTATTCCCACAACCCTTGTATTGCTATCCCGTCCAAATGGAGCTATGGCACTACGAATGCGAGATAAACAATTGAAAATGGGAATTCCTCACCTTCGTTCTCTGGGAAACGATGAGGTTTTCTCGGGGAATGGCGTTTATCCAGGCATTCCGCAGCGCTTCATCTTTAGGAAGGCGAACACGT
>JABSTQ010000747.1:0-21935 GCA_013358835.2 Ixodes persulcatus
AGATAGCCATTCCTCGGATGATTATAGTGACCAAAGTGGCCAGACTGAATTTAGGAAAGGGTCTCGGAACCAAAAACGAAAACTGATTGTAGCGTGCGGCTAAACCACATGCCAGGAACCAATGTGAACGACGGCGATTCTCGTGCAGAAGGCACGTTGCCCATTTTTTAATCTGTTCTAATCAGGTGATGAACGTAACCTAATAAATTGAAACAGTAACATCTGGTGCTGCGATTCGTATACGTGGTGTTATTTTATTTCCCTGGATCATCAGTTTGTCGTACCTCCGTCGCTGCCCGTAGGTTTTTCTTGTGTCATCATATTTCCAAATATATTGATCATAGAAACACAATCTGCTCACAACGCATAATAATAAAAAAAAACACTAAAAACTAGAAGCCACGATCCATGTTCCCGTTCATAGTAAGCTTCTAGTGAGTAGACTTTTCTTGTTTTGATTAGAAACTCTGCATCATGGTGGATGTAAACTCAAAAATGCAGTGATGTAAAAGGCGCAGCGATGATTGTTTGTATTTTCACTGATCTCTCAAGTTCCCTGTGCCAATCAAAGATAAAATAGAATGTATATAAAAAAGGGTGCTGGTTCAGTTCGCGGATCTGTTCACAACAATGGGCTTGGGTTTGGCTTTGATGTCCTCTACACGCCTCATAAATAAGGCCGCATGGTTCACAGGGAGAGAAGAAAACAAAAAATATGTGATAGAAAATGAGATTGAATGCGGCGGATAGAAGAATGTGAAGAATGAAAAGGTCAAAACACGCTAATATTGGGGTAACGGGTGTCACTCACGCTACTTCCGTTAACAACCTTCAAAACTCATGGTGACAGAAAAATCACCATGGCCATAGAATGTAAATTTATGTGTCAAGGCTCAAAAACAAAGGAAGCAAGTCTGTGGAAGTTAACAAGATGTATACTGACACACGCCGTTCAAAGAATGCAACGAAAATTAGTTTTCGGTTCATGTGTCTGGGTGTGTGTATAAGAACGCGAAAAAACTTAAGTTTAAGAATAATACGTGTATTGAATTGTGATATTTAAAACCGATGGAGGGTTTCCGCGTATTTCAAAGCGTATAATACAGTCCTGTGCTTCCAGAGCGTGAAACTTCTCATGGCGTCTCAAATGCTCATAAAAATAAATTATATATTATCCTCTTGTTTGCCTCCCTTTGCTTTCTCTAAAAAAGACGTATTTTTTATTCATTAGCTGGTGATTCATATCACTGCTCAAACTCCTCTGTTAATCACTCCAGAATAATAGCAAAACCAAAAATGTAGTCGCAGATTCTTTAGAGTGTACGTCCACTGATCCAGTATGCGCCGAGAGGCTAAGGGAGAGGATGAAACAGCACCTCGCTGGAAGTTCAGAGCGCCAAGCTCTGGTGGGAATGTTTGGTGGGTAGGCCTAAAGCCTTTTGTGAATTCGGGTGGTCGCCTCTCTCCTCTGACCTCGATTCAGCACAGCGCCCCCTCCTCGCCGCCAGAGCTGCTCGGGATCCTTTTCAGCCGATCACAACTGCTGGGATCAGAGGGCTCCGACGTTCTCAGACCAGTCACAAAATAAAAATTTCTTGACATTGGGAATGCATTAAAAACACGATCTTACAGCGTATGGTGGACGATTGAGCAAAATTTACGCTCGCAACGTGATGAAATAACGGTTGCGACGTAAATTGTTTTACGCATCGGTATGTAGAAAACAGCAGTATGGGAATTTATTTTTGCAGAACGGAAGGAAAGCGAATTCTTGGAAAGAGTTGTCAACTCATCGCGTTTTCGACAGTGAACGCGCTGCGATAGCGGTCATGCGTACGACAGAGCAGTAAAGTATAAAATGGTTAATAAACCGCATTTTCCTCTCGGCGAAATATCGTACAAGCATCGCCATGTGACACAAATCAGTGCATTATATTCGGCTCTCTCTTTATTTCACAACACAAACCTTTGTACGCACTTTTACCAAACCTCAAGATTTCTTAAAGCGTACACAAAACCCGGTGAAACAGCGGCGAGCTCCGCGAGCTGTTTCTTCGTTGGTTAGGCTTACTGGATTCACCGCCGTGAGAAGAACGATCTCGTGAAAGCACTGGGAATACTTCACACGTCGAAGTTTCCTGTTACGGTCGCAAACGAATGTCGTCCCGTCCGTTGTAATCCTCGCACCGTTGAAAGCATACACACTTTGTAGAACCACATATTAATCGCCGTCATGCCGTACCCCGCACACCACCAAAGACCACTGCCGGCCATCGTCAACAAAACCACGTGATCCCCGTCCACGTACCACGTGACGCCTGCGCCGCTCCGCACTCCGACGGCTACAGACGGAGTGCCAGGGAGCGCTCTGAGAGGGAGAGGCGCCCTCGGAATGAACCAGCCGATCAGGAAACAACACCCTCTTTCAATCATCCGATCTCGCGCGCTCTGGAAAGGGCGCTCGAGAGCACGCAGAAACAACCACGCCAATTCGCCATTTGTCTCCACTGCACTCGTCGAACACGTTAGACCGCGGAACGCCGACATCCGGTGTGTGGCTTTCGTATTTAAATGCGTTCGAGGAGTGCAGTGGAGGCAATGCCAATTAGATTTCGATCCACCCACTAAAGATTTGAATCAGAGCTCGACCTTTTGACCATAGCCTCCTCTATACTCAAAAAGCCTGGCACTTCGACGACGGAGCCATAATGTGCCCGGTCGCAGATTTTGAGCACGAGGATCTGGTAGCACAGAGCATTTTCGGGGAACCTGGTCGTCAGCGCACAGCTTTTGCAGCGTCGAGGACCCGAAACATAGTTTTCAAACCCGACTTACCCGTCTTCACCTCAAGAACCGGAGTAAAAAAAGCCCGTCTCCACGCGCAGGATTACTGATTTCCCCCTTTATATTGATAATTAAGATATATGCAGGTAAATGTTAGATTGTATATGTCTTATCTTATCAAGACGCACACATTTCACACGACAAAAGCATCGCTTTTGCTTGCGACAACAACATCTCGTAAGAACAACTTCGCGGTGCGTAGGAAGAATGCGCAAAACTTGCTTTTTTCTTAAGGTTAAAACGGGTATAGAAAAGAAGAGTAGAGTGAGGAACGCGCCGTGCACGAGCGGATATCCCATCGTTCGGAAGAACTATGTTTCGGCGTCTCGCCGCAGCGGGGCGCGCGTCACCTGGTACTCATCTCATCCGTTGTCTGCCGCTCTACCTTTTCGATTTCGGCAGCCGCGTCTCGTGCCGATCTGCCATGCTTTGTCATTATAGAAGGCTATGTTCTGACATAACCGCGCAAACTCGTATCCTCCTCTCCCTCACTTTTCGGTGCATAGCCCACAAACTTGTGATTCATCGGATAATACCTATAGTCGGTGACAAGTTAGGAACACAGGGCAAGGGTAAGGAAGGCTGCAAAGGATGAAGCAGGCGGAATGCTGGTGAGAGGGGGATGTTTCCACAACCCCTCTCCAGCATTCCTTGTGCTTCCTCCTCTCCAGCCTTCCTATCCCGCATCCTGTGTTCTTGACCTGTCACCGAGTATTAGTGCATATAAACTACATGCGTCGGAGTGTATTACAAAGAACGAAACCTGAATAATTTTATAACGGCAGAACAGAAAACTTTAGGGGAATGTAGAAAATATAGATATGCAATGAAACACGATGAATAATTCGATGTATTCAACTCTTTCATCATCATTTTCTTTTTCTCGTAGCAGGCATAGAAGGTTCGCTTACAGTTATGCTGCAGAATGAGGCTTTCTCAAAAATTATACTTGTCAGTAATTCAGACATCAGGCCTGAACTGCCCATCGCGGTATGAAAATTGCATTGTTTTACACAGACATGTAAAGTAAATACACTTATAGAGGTTTCAATGATACAAAAAAAAAAACGTAAATTGTCGCCTTTAAGCGGCTTCGTATAAGGTAGGGATCAATATTTTCCCACGTGATATTAATTGAGCCAAATCAAATTGCTTGAATACGAAGAACCTTTTTTTTTCCGGAGCAACGCGCGCCAATATCGACACAAATATACACGTCCGTTCACCCAACAAGTATAGGTCCAGTCTGTTAACAACCGAAGCAAGTGTGATTAATAGAACGGTCTTGATTAGGACTAAGTGAAACGGGGCCCATTTCTTGGCTGTCCCTCTCGCCCTTGCGGACACGCCTCTACTCGCGAAGGCTTCAGATTAATTAAGTGAGACAGAATAAGCTGTCTGAAACGGATGTTCTCTAGTACTAATGACTAAGCCTTTGAATACGGTTTATGTTGTCTTGGCGTAGACAGGAACGGTACCGCCGATAAGAGAGGTTTATTCTGGTCCTGCCATCAGTGACCGGCTGGCTCTCGTGTTGCTCGAGAGTGTGTGTGCTCTCCGATCCCGTAGCCCGCGTGTCCCCGTCGTCGTCTTTGTGAACTGCGGGATCCAAACTGAAAACATACATAGCGGCTTATATTTTGTATTTATTCGGCTGTATAGTTATACTCGGGGAAACGTTTTGGCAGCGCAGTCAGAGGCACAGGCACGCGTGCCCTCTCCCATTTGGATCGCAGATTGAAGATGTGCGCCCGCTTTCCCCCTCTCATCGAAAATGTCGTGAAACTTTGACCCCGGGCCTAGTTTTTTGTGTTTGAAGAAATTTTGTAATACTTTCTGTAAAAACCGTAGCAGCTTCTTTTTTAACTGGAAAGAGATCAGTGAGGAGGTCACTCAACAAAGAGATGCTCGTCCCAACGTGGAGCGAAATATGGCGTTGAAGGCTAAGAATGCATTGCTCTAGATTTCACTCATGAGGGTTGTTTTATATAGACTATAGTTCTTTTTCAAAACTATTACGTTATGCACGCTAGATTCGTCTGCATAGCTATCATTATAAGTCTGGTGCTCTACTTCGTATAGCGGAGAGGGTATGCAGAATTTCAAGGAGGACTAAACTATCTTAGGAGTTTGAAGTAACGCCAAGTTGCAGTTGTGTTTTCTTTTTTAGAGCGCAGCTCTTAGGCGCCCGTTTCCGGCTTGAGCGGCGTCGCCGTCGCCGTCGCCGTCGCCGTCGCCGTCGGCGTCGGCGTAACCGCGCGGTGCATTATGGGACGCGTGACGTCACTGATGACGTCATTGGCATACGCATCGTCATCGTCATCATCATTGATGACGTCATCAGTGACGTCACTGATGACATCATGGTCATCGGCTTCGTCATCGTCATCATCACTGATGACGTGATCAGTGACGCTGTTGGGGGTCACGTGACCCCCCCCCCCCCTGAGGTCACGTGACCCCCCCCCCCCCCCGAGGTCACGTCACCCCGCCCCCGTTCCCTTCCCTCCTCCTCCTCAAGAGCTGCGCTCTAATTCGGCGTTACAGGGAGTTGTAAACGGCTTTAAGTTTTTTTTTTTTCTTATTGCAGGCTTCTGCCGTAAGTAAATGGATAGAAGTGTAGCTCTTTTCAATTACTGGCAGGTCTGCCCCGGAAAATTAGTAAACCTGCATCTCGACTTTGCAAAACGCTATTTTATCGTCCTTTGAACGACTTTGTTATTACAATCCCCTGTTTTATTGTCAAACCAGTTTCAGGCTTTTTCCCGTTGTTTCTTTAAATCACGTTGAATATGCAGTAAGATGTGAGTCCAATCAATGTGAGTCTGCAATGTTTATGTCTCACGCATTCGAAGTGACGTTTATAACAAAGAACCTTTAGGCGCGTGGATTAGCAGCTCGCAGTCCCGACTCTATGCTGAAAAACGCAGGTTCGCCGACCCTTCATTTTGATTCGGCATTATTGCCAAAATGAAATGTCCTTGTGCAAAAGAAGAAAACTCCGGTAATCTAATTTCTAGACACGCTTATGAATATTATTAAAAATATCGGATATCTTAGTGACCCTGAGCTTAAGAAAGGCATGCCCTGGTGAATCCCGAGCAATTTGTTTTTACTTAGTATCAACCAGATTGCGTCATTGGCCGATAAGAATACTGGACCATAACTGACGGACTATAAAGCATGACCCTGTCAATATGCCGGTAAATTACATAGGTTCGTCATTTATGTATACATTTTTTTCAGGAATTCTTACATTGTCGAAGAATGTATTTTGAACAGTTTGAGTGACAACGGCTCGTAGTCACTAGAGAGTAAGGGTGTAAAACTTTAATTTGTGATAAAGCTCTACCTTCGCCAGAATAAACACGATATAAAACAAGTAAGTCCTATACAAACTGACGCTGAAGAAACACAGGGCGTAGCTTTTCACGTTGACTCCTATTGTTTTGCGATTGGTTCCTCGGCATTTCTATTGGTTATTGCCGCAATTTTATTGGTTGCGCCGGAATAGAGCTGTAACGTGCGGAAAAGGTTTGTCAGGCATATTGTTTTTTTCCTTTTCCGGCCTGCCGGCCATAGCCTGCAAAATCAAGAAAAAAGAAAGAAAGAAAGAAAGAATAGTATGTTGCTCGAGAGTCACCACGTATTTTGTTCTTGAAGCTGGTTTCTTCACAGGTATCGTGCTCGTATGCTCTACAATCCGTTCGCCTGGCGCATTGGCTTCAACAATGTCGTAGGTTCAATAACATGCTTTTTTATACTGTATTCGTTTGAGTGATATTGCTTAGACGGGATCATTCGACTGTGGTAAGCCTGGTTGGGTGGAATTATTGAAAATTTTGAAGTGATCATCCGAGCCATATTTTGCATAGTTCCGTAAAATATATAAAATATGAAGGTCATCTCCTTTCAACAAGCTCTCAGCTATACATACAAGTTGTTTCACAAGGCGCGAGCCAAATCGTTCCTGTTAAAACTGCGCATCGCACAAAAAAAGGGTTCATGTAATATTGGTCCCCGCCCTAGGGCCAATTCAAAGAAAAAATCGTTTAATATATTGGGTTCATAATTTAGTTTAGTACTGAACTCTATAATTAATGAATTTTGATTCTGTATAAATTGCAGTTATGGTGGACATCATTGAAAACTATTAAAACAAGAAATATTATATAGATATGAGGCATGCTCAGCATTTTGCGGCGCTCCGTAAAATACACTCAATTTTGATATGTTTTGAAAAGGCGTCTTAGGAGGCAACGGAAGGAAACAAAAATATAAAACTAAACCGGTCACTTTAATATCTCAATAGGTATACAATAGGTTTTTACACCCAACGAGAGAGCAGCACCGCTGTACAGCCTCTGTTGGTTCTAGAAAATGACTCTTTGGAGCCGAGAACTTGAGGCAAATCCCCTAAACGAAGACAAGCTAGATCAAGTTGATTGAAGATTTGTTGTCGTTGTTCTTTAATTAGGTCCGTATGTCACTCAATATTTTGCCATGGGAAGTTAGTTCAAGCCACCGATAGTGGTTAAGGAGGTTTAAAATAAAACAAAAGTTAAGTGAAGTTGTTTTGTTTTCTTTAAATACATTTTTGCGTGCATTTTTGCCGTATTTAGATAAAGGAGCTGCGTCTCTTCATTAATAACAGAACTACAATGACGGCTAAAAATAGTTTTGTCATATATTCGTCAAGATAATTTAAGTGTAATCATTTTGATATACTTTGTTTTCGTTTTAGGCGAAGTAGTTCATTGGTAAATAATTCGCGAATGTGGATGTCTCCAAAACGTGTTTATTTGACGTGTTGCGTGAACGTTTCGCATAGCAATACTTTATTGTAAATTTTAATATTATGTTTCCATGTCGCACATTATTCACAAAATAGTAGAAAAAAAAAACGTATTACTACGTGCACGCTTCGGTGTGAACTTGACGGCTGTGCAAACTGCCATAACGAAAACTCGGTAATCTCCACACTGCGAGCTCCAAACTTTTTCATCTCCGGAAACAAATTTAGCTACGGCATTCGCCTATAGTTGAGTGTTCCTCCCAAACGCATGCTTTTAGATATATTGTTAGCATAGATATGAAAAATAAGGCCCGGACTATAATTGCATGATCCGGCGGAGAAACACCTTGTATTGAAATTTTTTTAAAAATATCACTGAATGCATAAATTTGTGTCATTCCATTTCACTTTCCTATCGAATGCTACATGTGGTATGAATGCAAAAAGTGAAAGATCGTAATTCTCAAGACAGGCATAAATACTTTGTTTTTGTTTAACACAGCGCAAAAACAAGAACCAAAGATGCGGGTTTCCATCTTCACATCTATAAAAGACAGAACCTTCATATTTCAGATACCATATCAAATATCCCAAAATGTATAGTGCGGCACCAGCGACAGGCGGGGTCGCATCTTTTTCTGAAGCCGCTATCAGAAGCGAAAGCCCTTGTAATCTGTAGGTTGATACCATCGTATTGTGGAATTTAATGTGAAACGCATTGTTATATCGCTATTTTGTAATCATGTTCATTGACGCCAATTCCCATAGAGTGAAACACTATAGAGTGAAATGAAAATCTTTTGCCCAGTTACGGCATCACCGTCCCTAAGGCGAAGATAAAGTCCTGCATATAAACGTCCACCAAAAGAGATAGGTCGCTGTAAGAAGAAGGAACTGTCACGCATTGCCTATAGCAAGCCGGTAGAACATGTTGCCACGAAATTGGCGAATTTAAGGCGGCGATCTTCCTGCTCGTCGATCCTGGCAATCGCGGCAGTGTACCCACACCAGTTTTCGTTTCCGCTAAATTCATGTAGATCCACCAAAAAAAAAAAAAAAAAAAAACTCCCCCCAAAAGCCAACAAAAAGGGGAAGGAT
The DNA here is from genome assembly GCA_013358835.2 of Ixodes persulcatus. Lineage (NCBI taxonomy): Eukaryota > Metazoa > Arthropoda > Arachnida > Ixodida > Ixodidae > Ixodes > Ixodes persulcatus. The sequence goes on from JABSTQ010000747.1 coordinate 8,738, forward strand.
CTGAGCTGGTGGGCTCTGAGAAGGCCCACTGGGTGCTAGGTACGGCCCTGGGATGTGCCGGCACCCGCCGGATCTAAGGTCGGGTAGCACAGATCGAATAGGAAACAGAAAAAGGATATGACACAATGACCGTTGACAAAAAAAAGGGGAAGGGGAAAAAAAGAAAAAGAAAAAAAAAAGATTTTTTTTGGGTGCGCTGGAGGCGAGGACTGAGTAATACACTGTTCGGAAACTTTATAAATCAGCAATAATATACCTGAGAGAGTCAACAAAGAAAACGACAAACCACGGTAAGTTTAAAGTATTTGACAAAAAGAAAAAGGGAAAGGAGGAAGGGGGGTTTCTCTCTTAATAGATAAAACAAAACTCCTATGCACTGGAAAAAAACAATTTCGGAAAAGAAAAGTTTAAACACTAGTTAAATAAAAGAAAATATTATAGAAAGACCATTCTTTAGGATGAAGGGAGGGGGGGATAATCATATACTTGCTGCAGGAAAACAGGCCCCACTAACCATATTCAGGCAAGAGAAAGAAGAAAGAACGATCATCAGAGCATCACACCATGGACGAGAAAGAACAAAGAAGAGAAGACAAGAATACGAGTGAAAAGAATTAAAGAGAAGAAAGAGCAATAGAAGAAATCAAGACACGCCAATGAACTCGGATTTAAACACTTTTTATTATTAATTTTTATTTTGTTTAGCATCATAATTTTTCTTATTATTACTATTATTCATTCATTTTTTCATTACTACTAATCATTTAGTTTTAGTTCAAGGTGAACTTCAGGGGCAGGTTAACTTCAAGAAAAGGGGAAAAAAGGACAAAATAGATCTACCCGCTGATTGGGCCGTTCCCCTGGCGGTCCTTTCATTACTTCCTCATACACCAATTTTTTTATTCATTTCCATTCCATCAATTGGCATTTATTCTTTATATTTATATTTGGTGAACTCTATCACCCACATTTTTTTATTTCATATTGGCTTTAAATCGGCTGTGCCCTCGAGGCGGTACCGATTGAGGCATTTTTAATTTTCAATCTTTTTAGCAAAGCCTCGCCTTATCAAATGTACAGCGTGCGCGTTCTTGCAGGAATTGCCCTAGTAAACCAGAGATTGCGGTTCCGAGGTTTCGCGCGTCGACATTGCGTAAACCATTACGTTAGATACAAGAATAAATTGAGAATATTCAGCGTAAAATTTAACATTTTAAGATTTTTTTAATGTTGCATAATCGCATTCTTATTTATTGTTATCAGGTGCTTCTGCACCAACAAACATGGTGTGTACACCCGTGAGTGATATGAAGGTTAACAGCCCTCTTCTTGTTTTTGACGCTGCTGCAAGTTTTGGAACAAGCTCTGTTCCAAAAGGGGGCTAGAACGCAAAGTTTAGACCCCACGCCACGTACCATTTGAGACGTTGAGAGTTATACAGCTTAAGGAAGCCGGAAAGCAGGCAAGAAACCAGGTAAGGTGTTCACCTTCATATTGCCGGCGGGTTTACATATGCTTGTCGTATACAAACGTCATATTATGGAAGATAATATAACTGCCTATTCCACATGCGCAATATTCCTGTTTTTTCAATTAAGTTACATTTCTATTTGTTACACAGTTAGTTCATATACAAAAACTACTTTCGGATTTTGTTTTTGCGTATGCATATATGAGTGAACGTTTCGTTTTAGGCATTTTATTTTGTGGTGTTTCTATCAAAAACTACAAGTAATTTCATGTTGAGCAGAGTCAATAGCACATTGAATTGCACCTCTGCACAGCCGAGTCGCAATGCTATTAACTCTCCTTCCCCGCAGGATGGAAATAAGTTTTGCGCACGTGCGTTGCCCACTTGAGCCACCGGGAGGCAAACTCGCGGGCGCTCGGATGCACTCCTATAAAAAGCAGAAATCTGAAAACGTGTCCAAATTTAGTGTTTTTTATTGTTGTCATTGTCATGCGTACAGAGAAGGGTTTGCGCCGCTGCTGCTCTGGCCAACACCCGAGCACCCCTGGTATAGAAGGGGTGTTGACCTCCTTTAGCATGGTGGGGAGTCGTATCTCTGTGTGTATGACGCGGAGTCCCACTTCCTCGAAGTTGAAAGGCTGCATGATACGAAAGTACGTACTGTAATTGAAAAGCTGAATGCAACCTTTGCGAGGATTTGAATTTCAATGGAGGTTTGTTCGGACAACGGCCCTCTGATCGGGCCGTACGAGTTCTACGAATGTGCAGTCCAGTACGATTTTTAGCTTAATACTTCGAGCCCACAGTTCCTTCGTTCCAAAGAGACGGCCAAAAAGGGTGTTCAAATTGTGAAGTGCATCTTGAAGGAAACGAGGAAAGCGGGAGAGGAGATTAGGATGGGACTGCTAAGCTATCTGTGGACTCTGTTGGAAGATGGCCGATCACAAGAGGAACTGTTGCAGGGACGAAGACTACGAACACTACTGATGGAGTTCAAGGACGCGACCGGCTCGCAGGTGAAGAAGCACCATCAGCTGGAGGACAGAGGTTGCCTGCTCGTAGTGCTCAGGGACGCACAGGTGGTGATGCTGAGAAACAAGTCCTGGTCAAAGAATGCCGTGGTGCAGAAACTTGCAGCTCCCAGATCCTACAGTGTCGTCACGAAAGATGGCTGTCATCTGCGGCCGAATCGTCCGCCCCTAATGACCACGAGAGAAAGGTTCCACGTAGGATCGTCGGAAAGCGCGGGCTCCTTCTGTGAAGACCAAGTAAATGAGCCGCCGCCGCTGAAGCCACTACAATGTCGTCCTCATGAATCCGCCAGTGCAGTGTCACAGCCACCGACAGCGGCTCCTAGGCGTTCCTCTCGACAAACTCGACCGCCCAGTCGGCTCGGATACGACCAGAATTTCAGGCAGGTTGTCTAGTCTGTGCAAGAGAACGAAGAACGTATTTTTAAAATGCCCTAATTTGTATATATATCTAGCAGTTTTGTAAACAAAATAGGTCGTATCGTGATAAGGATTATCAGTATCTGCCAGCCGTGTGTGACTCGACGAACACGGCAACGCCCCCCCCCCCCCACCCCTTCCCTTTTTTTTTAGTGTATATAAATGATAACGCAAGAAACATACCAGTTCTCGAGCCATCGTGTGTCACCACACGCTCCACACAAATGTTAGTTCAAAATAACTTCAGGAGGCTTACTAAGAAGGATGTTAATTCACCCCCCGGGTCAACCACTAGCGAAGCCAGTCTGGGCAGTGTTGTGTCATTCTCACGAGACTTCTGCTTTGCAGCTGTGGACTGAACGGAATAATGCGACTGCTTCCTGCGTGTTAGCGGGAACAAAACCAAACGACGGTGGCTGGTGCGGCTCCCCATGCACCAGGGGTCACAGTTGAATTCCAGCGGCGTTGCTCTGTATGATGTTGGGGTTGCTCTTAAGTCCTGCGGCACATCTCACGTGAGTAAAACCTGTGAGCCCTTGAGCCTTCTGAGTGTATTTTTTTACGTGCACGGCCTATGAAAAAAATAGCGGACTAGTTAAAACAAGCTTCTGGGATAGGGGCACATATTTGCAGCACCCCGTAGAAGATCCAGAACACAGATGGTTCCTCACTTAAAGAATAACGGGATAAAATGTACTAGTTACTTTAAAGTATCAGTTACTTCAGCTGTAATCTCAACTTACCGTAAATAACATTGGCCACAAGAAGCAAATGACTACGTTTACGTTTCAATAAACGTAAAAGAAAACTTATGAAATCTGGTATCCACAATGCGCGACATAAGGTTCTATATTTCTGACACTGCCAGTTCACGTTTTGTCATTGCATATTTGGATGTAAGATGTATGCTATACTTTATTTAATACGCAGCACTAGCCTTAATTTCAATGTAATTGTTTTATTAAAATCTCACATAAGGGGCATGCTTACGCAATGGGCTATACAAGGGCGTTTTTCAGAAAATAAATTTTTTTTTATAAACATCACCACTCAAAACTCTCTTGCAACAAAAAGACTTGTCCCATTTTCCGGAAGTTTGTTTCCAAACTCTTCTTGATGTGTGTCATAGGACAGCACTTGTGATTTATTTTTTTAGCGGAAATCTCTTGATCTGAAGTTTTTAGATGTATTTCCTATACAGTGCCTAATAAGAATCAGGAACTGTAATTAGGCAGTAAGAATGAAATAATTTAGAGAACTTTGCGCTATATTGCATTATTTTTGTCCGACTTCCCACTATAAGCATCTATAACAAATATTCGACACAGAAATACAAATGAAAACCTATAAAGCCATATCTAAACAAAACAGATTGAGCAAGACATAAACTTTAAAACGCGGCGCTAAAGTTTAAACTCTTTTAAATAGCTATTGTGTTTCTTCGTTTTCTCTTGACAACAAGTTTCTTTCGAAATCTTTGTAAATATTTGAACTGAGGTACATAGAGTTTGAAGAATAGTAAAGAAACCTGAGAGCTGAAAATCATAATAATGTTCGCAGTGCAGGGTACCGCAGAACTTACTCAAACCACCCTAACTTCTCTGCAAAAATAAAGAAGAGAACGTTGTAGCATTATTGTAAATTTCCCTAAGATATTGAATAAACGTTGAACTCCCCTCTTAACCTATTGTTCAAGATGCGTAATGTGATTAATAATAACATGAATATCCTCACGTTCTAACGCTGAAGATTTATGCGTTTATGTTGTCTGTGAATGCCTCCACGTATTGGCGGACTGCTTGACCTCAGAATGCATAGCTGCTGGTCGATTTTCCACAATAAATAGTTCCATTGCAAGGTCTTCATTTCGGGTTCTCATAGATATTGGTGTTCTTTCTAGGTTTAATATGCGGGAATAATTAACTATTCGTTTTGCAAACACTAGTCAAAATATTGTTGCAAAAATGAGACAACGAGTAAATGCAACTTTAATGTTATTGCGACATGACAAAAAAGTGCGTAATATGTCTCAAGTATTCAAACTATAGGTGGTAGTTTCGTTTACTGCAAGCAAGTTTTCAATTAAAATGTAGCGAGGTTAGGATTGTGCTGCTTTCGATTGCACGCACTAAAACATTGAATTTAGATTACGCCACCCTGGGAATACACGCCCCTTTGAGTAGATCACGCATTTGGTTCAATTATTAAGAGCATGAGGAGTAGTAAAAAATACAAAGCTCCTCGATAAATACAAGTCCTCATAAACGGGGACCAACAGTAATGAAGACTTCACCTTTAATTCTTGGTTGCTGGAGAAGGGGTCGGTTGAAAGTGCATATTATGCTTGAATAAGCAAATCGAAAATATATGTTGTTTTGAGATTTCAATGTATAAACACAATTTCATATTCTCTGGGAGAAAATGTTCGAAAGAGAACAAATCAACAAAGTTAGGCGACATGGAATAAGGAAAAATAGCGTTCTCACGTTGGCGGACAAATAAAAGAGGCCCCACTAGAATACATTTATCTCCGACACGTGTTACGTGCGTCGTATATTTTTCTCCGTTCCAGAGACGTATTGGGTATGACTATCTCCATAGCACGTATAGTTCGTTTGATATTACAATTTTATTTCTAGCTCTTTGTAAAGGGAAGGGCAGGAAGACAACGTTCTAAATAATGTAATACAAATTGAACCGAGCAAGAGCATAAGCATTTTAAAACTGCGTGAAGGTGAAACAATGGCAAGAAAGGTCTTCAAAATTTCCAATTCGTGCCTGTGGAAAATATTCTTTCGTGAATAACGTTGAAATCCGATGTTTTCATTTTAGCTTTTTTGTTTCTCCTAGGTGCAGCCAGTATTGGAGTGTTCAGTTTAATTTTTTGTCATTCCTTTATTTTTAATATAATATTTTTGTATTAAAAAGACGTGTACAACTCCCTGCAATGCCGAATTAGAGCGCAGCTCTTGAGGAGGAGGAGGGGAGGGGGGAGGTACCGGAGGGGTGAGTAGGCCCCTCCTCCCCCTCCTCCACTCCCCTTATCCTCTCTTGCTCCCCTACCATTTAGCGGTAAATTCTCGCTGGATTTCCCGCTAAATTTAGCGGAAAAAATTACCCACTAAATTTAGCGAGAAACATTTTCCGCTAAACTTCACGGGGAATTTATTTTTGCTAAATTTAGCGGTAAAATTTGTCCCCTAAATTTGAGGGGGAAATTCTCCCGGTAAACGTAGCGGGTAATTTTTCCCGCTGAATTTAACGGAGAAATTTTCCGCTAAATTTAGCGGAAAAATTTTCCGATAAATTTAGCGGGGTAATATTGTTCGCTTAATTTAGTGGGGATTTTTTCCCGCTATATATGGCGGGAATTTTTCCCGCTAAATAAGTGGCGAATTTTCCGCTAAATATAGCGAAAAAAAATCCGCCCAAAATTTAGCGGAAATTTTTCTACGTTATATTTAGCGAAAAAATTGTTTCGCTAAATTTAGCGGAAAAGTTTTCCGCTAAATTTAGCGGATAATTTTTAGCTAAATTTAGCGGATAATGTTTAGCTCAAATTAGCGGGAAAATATTTCGACTAAATTTAGCGGGAAAAGTTTCCGCTACATTTATTAGCAGGGCATTTTTTCTGCTATATTTAGTAGGGAATTTTTTTCGCTAATTTTAGCGGTGAAATTTTCCTTTATATTTAGCGGTAAAAATTCCCTCCTCCGCTTCTTCTTTTTCCCTCGTGGACCTCGTGACGTCACTCGTGACCCTCGTGACGTCACACTTGACGTCGGCGCAACGCGCGGTTACGCCGACGGCACTCAAGCCGGAAACGGGAGCCTAAAAGCTGCGCTCTAAAAGCAAATATTTTGCTTTCATATACACGAATGCGATAGGGGTACTAGAAACAGCAGAAAGATTTGGAAACCATCAATGATCACTCGCCCGCAAGATAAATATAATCAAGAATTTCTATCAACAGTAATGTCTTGATCATATGTATGAAAAAACCTTTATGACAGGACCTCAAAAACTGGGAATCAAACAAATTTTGATTTTACGTCTTTAGGAAGGCCCGAGCGGTACATTTTCTTCTACAAGACTCACAAGTTAGTTTGTTTATTATTTTATTTACTGGTTTCTAGAAACGACGATGGGATTGTATCTATTATATTTGTAAATCATTTTGATGCTGTTCATTAAAGTAATAAACTGCTATATAAACTATTTTAAGTCGTCTTCAATGTACGATGCATTGAGTAATGATATAAAGAGGAATGATTGAAGAGTAAAAAAATGAATATGTGCAAAACTGACGTTCATATGTCTATGGCTTTGTCAGTTCAGTAAATAAAAAAAACTTCATTTAATTTTGAATTTACATCAGCAGAAATCACGAGTATGTCTCAGTCGAGTTTGACGGGAAGCCCTTTAAGGTGACCTACGACCGCAATACTTGAACAAAAAAGTATGTGCAGTTCCGCTCGTCTTTATTTTTTATTATTTTTGTGACATCTGTTGTTATTAATATAACATTCCTTAACTTTCACGCTTTTCTTTACCTATAATAATCTTCCTCGTGATGTTTCATCCTTCTCGCTGTAAAACACAAAGTACAAGCACACCTGTTAGAAATACACTTTTCTGGCGACCCCTTCTTCATTGTCCAGACTGATAGATGGATACAAGAAACGGCCATTGTCTTTGCTACATAGACTGGTGATATTCAATTCATGTGCACACCGGCCGAAATCCGTACGGAATAGTTGATAGCACAAGCGGACGCGAGAAGGAGGTATAGCCGTTAATGAGTCACGACACTCCTTAATTATTTAGCAAGCCTTTCTTCCTTATCGACCCCTACCGGGGTGCAGGCACTTCTGTTGTTCTCTTGGGGCATGTGTGGGAGACCTATATTTGTACTGGGTGCAGGAACGATTCAACTGCGCTGCGCGTACATGAAAGTTTCTATTCGTGCGCTATCTTGAATTCTTTCTGCACAGAAGTCTAGAACTGAAAAGCGCTCTAAAATACTTTTATATCGCTTTTTATAGAGTGCAGACTGAATCTACTCTTTCTATGCATACTAGAAAGCGTAGAATTTCAAGCACGCGTGACCTTGTCTTGTTAAAAACGTGAACAAAGGACGTAACATGAACTTTTCCCCTAGCATTCTAGTTAACCCAAATTTAAAATCAAGCATTGCCTTAGCCCCAATTAAAACTCTAGCGAACATCGCAACACGCTTCCTTTTTCTGATATTTATTATCGTAAAAGGGTCGTGGTACTACATTTGGTAGCATTTTAACGGAAATAAATTGACGTAAATAATTATAATTTGTGTTTTCAGGAATGCTAGTTTTGTTGTTTAGGTGTTTTCTGAGCCGCTGCTGGTTTGCGCTTCCACCATATAAAAGTAATCCCACATTTCATTTTGATGCGGCTTTAATATCTTCCTGTCTATGTAATATTTCTCCCGTTAAACAAAAGCAGGATATATGTTGAGTGCCATATAAACAAAGAAACGTTATTTACATTAATATGTTTCACCGCAACAAAAGACATCAAGCTAACCAAGTAGTCTAGCAAGTTTAACAAATTTACCCTAGGAACGCCAATAGTCCTTAACCTACGCTAGCTGACTAGGGCAGTCGCACTATGTTTGAAGAGCTCTCCTAGAAGCTCTGCGCCCCAACGTGGTGGTCTGAGTCAATGAATGACTAAAGCAATCTCATGCATATCTATAAAGATGTGGCTATGCTATAGGCGGCACAATGATTTAGGCTTAGAATTACAAGTTTCAAGAACGTCCAACAAATGAAGTACATCAAAAAGCACCAATATGTACATTGATTGCTATAAAAAACTGATATGACTTAATGAGACTACTAAATAAAAAACTGGATCGGCATTGAAGCACTAGCTTTATTACTAAATCCAGACAACATATCCTAAAGAAGATACAGTAAGGGAGCAGGTGAGCTGGTGTAAGATTACCATTTTGTTAAACTGCCAGAGATATGGCAGAAAAACCTTGAAACTACCAAAGAAGAAGAGACAGGGAAAGATCTCAGGTAGACGACGTACCAAACTCAGCTAATACGTTTATTCAGTGAACCTCTTATATACACATTGAAACCAAAGTTGTCACCGACCAACACAAAGAAAAAAATATTTTCCTTCTCTTTTTTTTTCTTTATCTTTTCTTCGAACTTTGCAGCCACCATTGTTCACACTTATGACACGCCTTGACAACACCTTGTTTTCAAAGTGTATATAAGAGGTTTAATGAATAAACGTATTAACTGAGTTTGAGACGTCGTCTGACTGACTTCTTTTCCTGTCTCTTCTACTTTGGTTGTTTGAAGATTGGCTCTCCCAGTTTCAGGTGTTTTAGCAAAATGGCAACATATCTTTCAGAATACTATAAATCAATTGCAAAATTCTGACAGGCCAATAACCGAGCAATCGCAAGTGTTACCGAATGTTGGTGTCGACACCTCTTTCGCCGTCGTAACCGCGACCAGTCTAATCAGAATCTGGAGCGTCGTTACCAGACTGAACACCCGTGCTTGCAGATTTTCAGCGTCCTTTACGATTCGGTTTTGCGCGTTCCTTACTTGGGGCAAGGCTATGCCCGGGTGGCCGGCCAAGTCCGACCGGGCTGGGCAAATTAGGGAAGTTCAGTGCGCCGTATTTTCTTGTTCTCGTGAGCGCACCTGAAAGCGCAGATGACAGAAAATCAGTGTCGGCACTTCCTCGCATCCTGTTTTCATAAACCCCACTAGGGTATGCAAATAGCAGGTTTACTTGAGGCGCTCAGGCGGGAGGCACCTTGCGCCACGGCAGTTTCGCGACAACGTGTTGCAGTGCTCGTCAAGTACGGCCATGAACAGTGCAAACTGTAAGAACCGAACGGCGACGGATTAAAACCGGCGACGCTGCCCCGAAGCCACCAGTTAAACCACCCGAGAGATATATGTACGGTCGAGATTGACGAAAGCTAAGCTAGCCTTATTAAGTCTATTAACGAGTTAAAAAGTAAGCAAGAATCCGTCGAACTAAAGGTTACCGACATCCAAAATCGGCTCGACGGCGTTGAGTGCAAAGTTGCAACTCTCGGTGCAACCCGGGAAGAGCTGTTCGCGGCCGAGGGATCAATGAAGTCTGTTATTAAGGACAACCAAAGACTGCATGGACGATATTGAGGACCGCTCAAGAAGGAACAATATTATCTTTCACGGTATTGATGATTCCGCCTCTGAATCTTGGGAACAGTCTAAAGTAAAAATATTAGATACGTTATCTACTTCACTTAGTCTGCAAGTTTCTGATGAATGCGTTGAACGTGCTCACTAGCTTGGTTCGTATGCAGTCGGAGGATGCAGACCAGTGATTTTAAAGTTCTCTTCTTTTAAAACAAAACAAACAATCCTACAATCACGACCCAAGCTTAAAGCCTGCTGCATAACGGCTAATGAAGATTTTTCTCCTGCTACTCGCCTAGCAAGACATAAACTTTTTGAGTTTGGAAAAATACAAAAAAGCGTCTTTCAACTGGGCTATAATAAGGTTTACGTGCACAATAAATGTTTCATGTATAGACCTTTTCCGCTTACTCTCGCCCCCGACCGCCAAGTAGGCATGTCCGGTATGGGCGATAAACAAATATTAAAACGTTTCAACCTGCAACTGGTAAAAAAAATAGAGGGGAGAGAAAACAAGAATGGGTGACGGTTGCGCATTTCTCCTAAATGTATTTTATTGGCGTGGCGACGGCAAAACAATGTTTTCGCCCATACTGGAAGTGACCACAGATCAAGATGGCGGCGCCCTTGAAGAAAGGGTCTATAAAAATGCGAACAACAGGGTGTATGAAGTTGGAAACAACAGAAGGCCGGGCAAGACCAATACAAATACAAGAAGCCCTGGAGGCGATTATAATCAACCTTCCTCATCCTTTCAAATTAATGTAAAACCACATTTAAGTGCCCGCGCATTATCTGCCCGCTCTGCCTTGCCCTAACATTGTGCGAGGGGTAGTGGTTTGTCTTTCGCGCCCGAAATAATTAATGTTCTGTTTACTAGTATCCACAGTGTCATGCGAAATCACGACGATCTATGCTCAGCCATTGACTCCACCGGGGCTGATGTTGTAGTTCTGACAGAAACGTGGCTCTCTAGCAAAATTCATGATAACGAAATCCTAACTACTAACAAACGCTTCAAAATTTATCGCACTGATAGGGAAGCTCACTAAGGCGGAGGTGTGCTGATTGCAATCGCCGATCATATAGATTCCCTTTATTTGAATGTTGCGAGTGACCTCGAAACAGTCTTTGTTTGCCTTTCCGTGAATCACAAAAAATATATCTTGGGTGCCTGTTACCGCCCTTCCTCAAGTGATGATAGCTTTCTGAACAAACTTCATGACGTAATCAGTACAGTGACTTTGCGATCTCCCACAGCAAACTTCATCCTTCTGGGTAATTCTAACTATCCAAATATTGTGCGGTCGGCGGAAACAGCTTACGCAAGCCCTTTTTCGTCTGAGAGTGACAAATTCCTCAAAGTATGGTCGGACTACAATTTTTCTTAGCTAGTGTCTCACCCCACCAGAATGACGCCCTCCCGTGCCTCAGTGTTAGATCTTGTATTGTCAACCTTCGCCGACCTTGTTTCCCCTATTACCTATCTACCTGGTTTTAGTGACGATTTCTTGCTGCATTTTACCTTAAATATTAGCACAAGTCATTCCCCGAAAATAGTTAAACAAATTCGTAATTACGGAAAAGCAAATTTTACAGCTATAAATAGTGAATTGTGTGAATTTCTGAGTTACTTTGTGGAAGCTTTCTTTGAACGCTCTGTAAATAAAAATTGGTGCCTTATTCGAAACAAAGTTCACTATCTAATAAGCACATATATTCCTGTCCGCACATTATCATCCAAAAGTAATTCCCCTAGGTACAACACCAGACTTAAGCGACTTTCCAATAAAAAGAAACGCCTCTTTCGTGTAGCCAAACTTTCAAAACAAGATAGTCATTTTAACGCCTATCATTGCGCCGAGCAGGAATATAAACGTGCAGTATTAAAAGTAAAACGCAATTTTTTTACTAACACGTTGCCCACAATTTTATCTACAAATGTTCGCCACTTTTGGAACTTAATCAAACCTAATGATAACCACGGTGATCTGAAGCTTATAAACGCAGATGGGGAACCAGTAGGTCAAGATGAGTGTGCATCAATGCTAAACGATATATTTATACAATCTTTTTCTTACACCGATGTTTCTTTAATGGCCCTGACGTTTTGCCAATGATTCCAATAAAAATATCATATGATGGTATAGCTGCAATAATTAATAACTTCAAGCTCTGTTCTTCATCCGGTATTGACAATATTAACTCTAAATTCTTAAAGAACAAGAAGTCTTATTCATCAGCTATACTATCAATGATTTTTAAGGAATCATTAGAGGAAGGCTGCCTTCATGAAGACTGGAAAGTTGGAAAGGTGACTCCAATTCATAAACGTGGCAACCACTCCTCACCGAATAACTTCCGGCCAATTTATTTAACATCCATTCCTTGTAAGATACTCGAACATATCATATATTCTAACCTCGCATGTTTCCTAGAATCGAATTCTTTTTTTTTTCACCCAACTCAACACGGCTTCCGCAAATCCTTTTCCTGCGAAACACAGATTCTGCTCTTCACTAATAAACTTCATTCTAACCTTGACCATGGCTCCCAGATAGACTGCGTTTTCCTTGATTTCTCTAAGGCCTTCGATAAAGTTTCTCACCGGTTACTCCTATTAAACTTAGTAAAAAAACGACGACGAAGGGGGCCAAACACCAAGGTGTGCGGCACATGGGCTCCCAACTTGAAGGCCGCAGTTTGCGTTTTCCTTGTGACGTCGCCATTGGAATTAGTACCGCCGGCTGCCTAACATCAAGACCGATTGATTGACACCAATTTCATCGCAATCGGACCGACCATTCGTCCAAAAATGGCACTTGAAGACCGGACCAAGCCGCCTTTAGAGCCTAGGCCTAACATCGCCATGACACTGGCGGCTGCGGCTGCAGCTGCGGCTGCAGCTGCTATGCCGGAGCCCCCGGCGAACGATCAATCCCCAGCAGAGATGGAGCCAAACCCCAACGACGACACAATGGAATTCGACGAGCTAAGTGGCCGAACGTTATCCCACCCCGGCCCGTGGAAGCAAATGCTCAGCGACAGACGTAAAGCCAAGCAGCAAGCCTTTTCAA
>JABSTQ010000748.1:0-35608 GCA_013358835.2 Ixodes persulcatus
GACGAAGTTGCAGGCCGTGTATCTTGAAAGACGTCGGGTTTCGTGGCCAAAGTTCTTCCCAGAGGCCACGGTACTTTTGCCAATTACGTGTCGCACCCGTCACTTCAGAATATGTTTCGATCTCCCTAACCGGTCCTGCAACGCTTTTCTTATCTTTACAAATGATGGCCAGATCGATCGACATTGTTACCCGTTGAAGATTATAAAAAGTTTAGTACAACTGTTAGCTCGGGTTAATAATAATTGGGGTTGTGTGGATATTTATACAGCGAGTCGTTGGTCAGCCATTTCAAAGTTGCGACGAGTCACTCGCTGTAGATGAGCAATTTAGCCAGTGCTGTACAACCGCTAGCCTGGGATCTTTAACGTGCACAACGCAGTAGTGACATACGACCGCAGGCCGGTACTAGCCGGTACGAAGCTCATCCAGATCGAAACGGGCAGGGGTGGGGATTGAGCCCAGGATGCCTGGGTTCTGCAGCGCGAGCTTTCGCTCCACGTGCTCCGAGCTGGTGTGCGCTAGACCACCCCCTATCTCGGGATCTTTAACGTGCATTACGCAGTATATGTGGTACACGATCGAGCACGTGGAGCGAAAGCTCGCGCTGCAGAACCCGGATGAGCATCGTACCGGCGTGCGGTCGCGTATCACTACTGCGTGGTGCACGTTAAAGACCTCAGGCTAGCGGTTGTACTGCACTGGCTAAATTGCTCATCTACAGCGAGTGACTCGTCGCAACTTTAAATGGCTGACCAACTACACGCTGTATAAATATACCCACAACCCAATTTTTTGGTACACGATCGCACGACGGTAGGATGCAGATGGGCGACTGAACCCAGGGTCCCTGCTAAAGCCCCTTGATAAAGGCGTTTTCTACAAGTACCGCCAGTGGCGTACCAACTTGTTTTTGAGTGAGGGGGAAAACCAGACCCCCCCCCCCCCCCCAGGGCCGGGGGGACGTGCCCTTGGTGTCCCTTGGGCGCCGCCAGCCGGTGTTTGCCCTGCCCAGTGGCGGCTGTTTCCGAGGGGGGGGGGGCAAAACACATGCCTTGTCCCCCACTCTGAGAACTGAGGGGGCAAGCGCCCCCCATTGCTCCCCCGGTTGGTACGCCCATGAGTACCGCTTACCTTTGTTGTGGAAACGCGCAAGACACGAGCCACGAACAGGTGCTCCGCCGCCATTTGCTTTCAAGGGCCAGTCATTTTAATGCTGCGCCGCCACTTGCCTCCAAGCGCCGCTCGAGACATGGGCCTCGTGCACTGGCACATTTGAGGTTACTTGAAAGACCAACGCAATCACATCGAGGGGATTTAGTCCCGACAGGTTCTGCCAACGCTGGGTTCTGCAGCGTGAGCTCCGTGCTTTGAACGGAGCTCGCGCTCGAGCTTTTTCCACGTGCTCTGATCTGCGGTGCCCTGCACCGCTGATCAGAGCGTGCACCTGTGAGCAAATGAGCTACGCTTAAAGGAGCTGTGCAACGATATTCAATTGGAATGTTTTTTTCACTTTACACGAGCTTACTGGCAGTAGTGGGACTCAAGGATACTCGCATGCAATGCCACTGGCCAAGAAACTCCTTTGTTGTGGCGTAATTTCAAGGACAAAAGCGATCATTTTCATTCAATCTCTCCTTTGCGAAATTCGATGACGTAACGTGGGGGTCGCAGTACACCCATATGACGATATTTGAATGCGGTTCATAGATTGGACCCGAGCATTGAGTGGGCACTCGATTTGGGCTCGTGATAATTGATAGCTCGAGAAGCATTCGGGTAGTGGCCCGTGTCCAATCGCTGCAACGACGACAATAGCCGAGCCATAACAATGTCTGGGACTCAGCGCGTGTCCTGTGCATCGCCAACCCCAGCGCGTGGCTATGATCAACATTGGCAGCATATAGTCGGCTCGAGATCACGTGGCCGCTTGTTCTGGCAGCGAGTTGAGGGCGTGAACGCTGCTCGTTTTAGAGCGCAGCTCTTAGGCGCCCGTTTCCGGCTTGAGCGGCGTCGCCGTCGCCGTCGGCGTCGGCGTAACCAAGGTCATCCCAAGGTCACGTGACCCCCACAAGGTCACGTGACCCCCCCCCCCCCGAGGTCACGTGACCCCTCCCAAGGTCACCTCAAGGTCACGTGACCCCCAAGGTGACCCCCACGTGACTGGGGGGGTCACGTGACCCCCCTCCGTTTCACGTGTCCTCTGGGGGAGGAGGGGGAGGGGGGGTCACGTGACCTGCGGGGAGGGAGGGTCACGTGACCTCGGGGGAGGAGGGGGAGGGGGGGTCACGCGACCTGGGGGAGGAGCGGGAGGGTGGTCACGTGACCTGGGGGGAGGACGGGGCCCCCCGGAGGAGACTGAAGAATGAGGGGAGGAGGAGGAGGAGGGGTATACGCTCCCCTGATTACCCTTCCTTCCTCCTCCTCAAGAGCTGCGCTCCAGTTCGGCGTTACAGGAAGTTGTAAACGGCTTTCACTTTTTTCTTTAATTTGTTTCTGGGACTTCTATTGCGTGGGGTGAAAAACGAACGCGTGTTTCATAGGTCATTAACGTCAGGGATCCGTTCTAAGCGGTATTTGCGCAAAGTAAAAAAATTGTTGCATAGCCCCTTTAAAGGGATACTTAACCAAAGGATTTCGTGTCCATAATAAGTGGCGCACGTTCTTTCCACGAGCCAGCAGCCGCCGGTGTGCGCGAGGACACGCAACAAAAATGACATCAGAGACCTCCATTCGCGGTTAAGATGACAGTGAAATGCATGGGCTTCGGGCCAAAGGAGAATAAATACAGGCTTTTCATCTCTACAAGTGAAAGCTGCGTGCTTGTTAGACCAATTAATCGCTTACCTTTTTACACCAGACACCACTGTGTAGATGAAAAACTTGTCTTTATTCTCCTTTGGCCCGAAGTTCATACATTTCACTGTCATCTTAACCGCGAATGGAGGTCTCTGACGTCATTTTTGTTGCGTGTGCTCGCGCACACCGGCGGCTGCTGGCTCGTGGAAAGAACGTGCGCCACTTATTGTAGGCACTAAATTCCTTGGTTCAGTATCCCTTTAAGCCCGGTTCACACAGTTGCGTTTGACTGCGTTTGACTGCGTTGCGGCAGCGAGACACCAGGACATCCCTGCTGCTTATGTCGCGTGCCAAGATGATTCCTTGAATTGGATTCCACGCTTCATACGAAGCACAGATGTGCCGGTGACTCGCTTTCGGTTCTCGCCGCAACGCAGTCAAACGCACTCAAACGCAAGTGTCTGAACCGGCCTTTAGAGTATTGGCGACGTGAGCGATCGAAAGTGTCGCTGTGGTCGGCCCACCACAATTGGCCGAATGCTGACTCAGCAAAGGATGTCTCATCGACGGAAATAAGAGGAATGTAAGAACTTCAATTTTGACGGTGTTGGCAGTGTTGCTTTAAGACCGCTATGATTCCAGGCTTCCAGAATGCTCCTTACAAACACCATCGATCTCGTTGTTCAAAAGGTAATGACGTCACGAAAGGTAACCGAACGAGGGCGCCACCGAAACATCTCGCCGCTAATCGGCACTTTTTCCGTCGATGTTGTTGTGGGCGCCTCCATCTTTGTGGTTAGTAACTAATCAAACGCATCTGCCGATCGTCATGATTCAAAAGTGCGACTTTCTCAGCATTAGTTTTGGTGTCAGGAAGCTCAAGTGATATTGCTTTGCTTTGTCGCGAACTGTTTATACATTTGTGGAAGACGGAAAAGTGTTTCCTGTGATTTCAGATAAAGCTTCAGCAAACTGACAACCATCATTTTAAGCACCAAGATATGTATGAAGCGTAGCTTATTTAGTGACTCTAGTTTAGCCCGACCGCATAGGCACAGAAAGAGAACGAACAGCTTAAGCTCGCGCTCTTGGCTCTGCTTCAGTGGCTTCATCAGCCGGTAGCATTGGCTGCGCTTCGAACTAACAAAGCAAAGCGAATATTCAGATTTTAGGGTTTCACAACCCAAACCAACAAAAATCACTTAACATGACCCCTCCCCCCCCCCCCCCCAAAAAAAAAAAGAAATGCGGGTTTATTTTGATTAATTGGAGATCTTTTTACGTGGAACCGAAATCTCAGATTGGCCTCCGTCGGATAGCGGGCACCTCGGCCGATATTTAAACCCGACAAATATGAATTCATGGCCCAGCGCGTTGGCTTGGAGACACTGAGACGATTTAATGTTTTGTGTTTTGTTTTAATATCATTGCCATTTAAGAGTCACCGAGGTGGTTTTTGAAACAAAATATAGTCAAACCATTCCAACCAGAATCGTTTTATTGCGAAAATTATTTTTGCAAGTGATCAAAACATTAAAATGTTTTCGCATACGTGGCGGAATTTAAAAATGGCAGAATGCATTTCATGGCACCCATTTCATTTGCATCGCGTCGGGCATGTGTAGCGACGCACAGTAGAACGCGCGCAAAAGTAGCTGTATACTTTGTCTCACCTTCGTACGGACTATTGTTAGCCGCGCGTGCTAAAAGAGCGAGCTTGTTGCTTCCAATGAAGCCTCGGCGGCTGCACGAGCGCTCGCGCAGCGAGTGCTTCAGACAAGGCAGTCAAGGCTAGCCGGTCGCGCTAGCACAGCATTTGCGGTTAGTCTATGCTAAGGTGAGACGAAGTATAGTGCACCCGCAGCCTCGCGCTTCGCGCTTGTTGTTCTGACACCTCTGGCTCGCTCACTGCGGGCATCCAGGCATCTGACACCCTGACATCTGGCACTTTTAGATGCGGAGCATCTCTTGCTCGGGTCTATGTCCCGCGGCGTCGGCGTTGTAGTCGGCACTCGAACTACGCAAGCGCAACTCTCCTCCTTCCCTCTCTCCAACAGCTGCGCGTTACTCTCTCCGCTCTCTCTCTCTACCAGCTGCGTGCACTGCGCGTGCGTTCGCTTCTCCTCACACCGCGCGCGCACGCGCAACTCTCCTCCTCTAGGCTCCTCTCCTTCAAGTGTGAAAAAAAAAATAAACGGCGAGCGGCGAGCGTTCCAAGTTTCTCTGCCGCGAGCCGCGACGAAGACTCGCGTAGGGGGTAACGCTAGGGCAGTCGGTGGCGCCATCTCTTGACGTCAGCACGCAACTGACTCTTTCCTCGGAACCAACACGATGCTCCGCATCACCCCATGGTTCCCCTCGGGAAGATGGTGTAATTTTTTCTGTCTTTCACGTGGCGTTCCAAGCGGCACACGGCGGAAGATGCACATCAAGCTGTTCTTGAACACGTGTCGCCATCTGTATTTTATATTAAGAAACTACAATTTGCCGTAACTGAATAGGAAACATTTAAGGTCTTATAACATTCTTTACGTGTAATATACATAGCTTGCACTGACGTCACCCAGTACCCAGCAATGGCGTCCTTTGCCCGTGCGGCCAGCCTTCTACAGAATAAAGAGCACGATGTGAGACGCTCGCGGAGGCGCGTGCAAACCTGCCTTCCACTGCATTAATGGGACGCTTAGTACCTGGGAATGGCGACTAGAATGACGTCACGTGAGAACTATGTATATCAATATGGAAGTTCTGGAAAATTTAATATCGGAGGATGCTTCATAATTTAATGTCTCGTTATTTTGATTAGTGGACGTGATTCCCTTTTTATAGCGCCATAAAATATTACCATTTTAAACTTTATTTTTTATTTTAAAATATACATTATCTGTACAATTTGTTGCTTACTGTTTTAATTTATTACATCCAACGGAACGCTCACGTAAGGTATCGTGGAAAATGGGACGCTGAATAATTAACTAACTACTAAAGATAATCGTAATATCGAGACATTAAAGTGTTGCTGAAAGACAGCTATTTACTTTGACATTAACTTTATAATTGTAAGATACATAGAAAGAAAGTTATAAGCCGTCAAAGAAGCACCAAAACGTCATGCACGGTGGGTGTCACCTTAAGGGCTAGTTTCCCCAGGATCGTGTCCCCCGCGAAGAAATTAAGACACCGAACTCTGTACACCTACCGCCATCTATGAGCGACGGCGGCAAGCCACGTATCTGGTTGCCGCCGTCGCTCATAGATGGCGGCAGCCTTTGCACTCTGGCTTGCCGACTTGCGGCCGGCCGTTACTTTCCATTGTACAGCTTCGCTGGTCTTCCTTCTTCACCAGAGTGGAAAGGCTGAAAGTGTTTTTGTTGTAAGCGATGCCCACTGCACGCGCTCTCTCGAAAAATACAAAGAAATAGCGGTGAGGCAAATGCCGCCGTGGCACTGTCAACGCCAAGGGCTCGTGCCGGGAAACGCGCTTTCACGCGCTACCAAACAAAACAAAAAGCGTTCGGTACAAAATGGTCAGTCGTCCATTTTGTTCCAAGCGCTTTTGTCCACGCACCCCACAGCAACCCTGCCCCACGGTGCGTGAACGTGACGCCGGTGTCCAACGATTTCGACGTGACGTGTTGAAGCTACTCTACCGTGGATTAACGCAGGACTGCTCAACTTTTTGTTTGCGCTGCAGATTCCGTGAAAAGAGAAGGCTGCAGTGTTCGTGCCTCCAGTCTGTCAAAATATATCAAAATATTTCACCTTAATAAAATTCACGATCTCTTTTCTGATAAGCGCCAACCAATATTGTTTTGTGAACGCAAGACACCCACCCTTAGAAGTAACGTGGCGTCTGACACCCCTGCTAGATTGTAAAGTTCCGCTCATTTGCACGAGTTAAAAATCATTTGATCTTGCGTAGTGTGCTCTGAGTTACCTATGTATTCGCGTGATCAATTCTTCTCAATGGCTCCACATATTCACAGAATTTACGGAAGTTGACTTATTGTAAAATGCGAGGCATCTACGCGGGTCGATCGCTTATAAGCACGCTGCTATAAATTCCTAATAACGATTTGATCTTGTGGTTAATTAACCCCAGGTCCATCCATTATTAGGAAACACTAATACTGCGCTCAGAAACTGCTCGAGCGCTGAAGCTCATTTATTCTGTTTGAACGAAACCGAACCAAGGATGGTTCAGAGCCAGGCAGGTCGCACGCAGAGCGCACCAAGAGCGGGGTACTTTCGTTTGCTCCCACCAGGGGTCGGTGCCAACTCGCGAGGCGCGAGCCGCCGCCCGATTCAAAAGTGAGGCGCCACTTAACTATCTGCTGAAATCTGATTATGCTTGTCGTTTTGTGTGCTTTATACCCTGTTTTGCGTGCTTTATAAAGTGTGTGCCTACCGTGTCTTGTGTGCTTTATGAAACGAATACGCGCTCGGTTTTATTTTTTTGTTTTGTTTTGTTTTTTGTTTGTTTTTTGGGGGGAGGGGGGGGGAGAAACTTGAATTTTTATATTTAGTTTTACCCTAACTTGGCAAACAGCGAAGGGTATATGTTCCCATCGAGCCAATCAGTACGTAGGATGGAGGCACGGGACTATATGCTATCTCACTACTTGCGGGCAGTGCTGTCAGAGCCGATGGCGGGAGAAAGAGGAAGGCCGCTTTTGCACGAATTTGGAGTGACGGGCGAACCTTCTACGGAGAGAAAAGCTACACGTCTGGGACACACAAGAGAGGGCCCGGGTAAAAAGGCAGTTCCTCCTTCGCCTTGTCTCCAAATGCTTGGGTTAGCCTCTCGCCACTGTACCTTCGATAAGGGCAGTCACGTGCTTCACCCCGTCGCTTTGATTGGCTCGAAAAGGCCGTAGTGTTCGCTCTTTGCCAAATTACGGTGATGCAAAGTATAGCTCGACCGCTTTTCACGCGAAACCACTTTCAAAACCCTAACGGCTTGGCTGCCCTGCAAGCGTCATGGTGCAAAGCGTTCAACACTGATTTAATTACTTTCATCGAGCATTTGTGTAAGTTGATTCAGTACAGGCAGAGGTAATACAATATCGAATGTGAAATGAACGCGCAATCCTGATTACTTTATATCACCTTCAACCACATTTTACTTTAGCCGCTGCGATCTTGGAATCTGTGGCTTTCAAGTGCCAACCCAGTTCGTCAAAAATGCGCACTAGAGCCACTGAATGAGCTACGCTTAGGTATTGGCACTGTTCCCCGGTATTATGGTCGCCGCCTACTTGGTGCTTAGTGCAGAGCAGACACAACTGTCGATCGCCACAATTACAAAATGCGACTTCTCTCAGCTTCAGATGCGGTGTTAGCAAGCTTATGTGATATCGTTTTGTTCTGTCGCGAACTGTTTTGAAATGTCTGGAGGACGGAAAAGCGATTCCCGCGATCTCAGATAAAGCTTCAGATAACTGGCCACCATGATTTTAAGCCACAAGATGGCTAAGTCTCGTTACTCTGAAGCATATCGAATTTTGCGACTTTAGTGAGCACAAAATAAACGCTTCGCTTCTTTAGACATCAAGATGCAAAGAGTAAAAACCTTAAATTAAGCAAAGGATTTTCTTATGCTCATGGTCTAAATGAGGTCTATAAAATTTTCAAACGTCTGTAAAATACTTCAAACGTTCGCAAGTATTTTATAATTTTAAGTTGAATTAGTGATGTAATCTATTTAAACATTTTCACTTCCAGTTAACGCAATTTAACTTAGATCATAGATTTACCTTTAATGTGCAACCAGCGTTTACCTCTGGTGACGAATTGTACTATACTCGCGAGGAAACTTTCTGTGGCATTTCAAAAGTAGTGAAGAGTTCGCACAGCTTTGATGAGCGCTCAAGATAGGGAACCGCACGTGCGGTTCCCTATCTTTATCTGGCCATAGCTGGTCCGCCATTATACAGGGTACTGTTATTTATTTATAGGCTTTACACGTTTGTTTAAAAAAACTGTGAAAGCTACACTTATGCGGTTTCTGCAGGTGAGTTATAAAGCGAGAGGGACATAGTACAAGAGACTAATTGTAACGATCAGTTGGCTAATTCAGCAAAAATTGTCAATTAGCTTTTTAATTCGTGAAAATAGCCGTATGGTTTCAATTCGAGACTTGCCGAGCGTCATCAACCTTTATCAGAAAGATAAAAGGCAGGGGCCGCATTTCCGGTGTTCTGAAAAACCTCTCAGTTTGGACGCATTTCTAGATTTCGGTTTCTCATCGGAGTGCATCTTGGCGCACGTGGTCCTGCTCCCTGGTGGTGGCGGCGCGAAGCCACCACTTGGCCTTCCTCGTAGGATGGAAGGAAGCAAGGAGCACGTGTGTTACGCGTCTGGCGGTTACTGGCGGGAGGACCGTGTGCGCAGATATGCGTTCCGATAAGAAACCGAAAATTAGAAACGCGTCTTAATTGAGCGTTTTTACATAACTTCGTAAAATGCTGCTCCTCCATGATATTTTTCTAAAAATAGTTGAAATAGTTATTTTCCATGACGCAGTGCACGTTTCTAATTGGATCCATATGTCTATTTTCACTAATTAAACAAAAAGTCAATTAACATATTTTACTCAATTAGACGACTGATCGTTATGATTAACCTCGTATCTGATCGTTTTTCTGACTTTAGTTGGTGCTATTTTATACTCTGTTTTACCTTATGATGTACCGCAGGAAAGGCTACAAGCGCGAGCTCCTTGCTCTAGGGCACATCTCGGCAGCACAAGCTCTCGTGCGTTAAGAGTAGCTCCCAACGCTATGAGCTCGCGCCTCTAGCCTTGTCTGCGGTACAACATAAGGTGAAACGAAGTATAGTTCGAACACTGATGGTACAACAGACCACTTTAACGAAAACACAGACTTCTTATCTGCTTTTACTGTCGACATCACAGAGGTTCTCGAAGCTATTAGAAAATTAAAACTTAAGTTCTCTACGGGGATGGACGCTATACCCAATTTTATTATTAATGCGTGTTCTTATATAATTTCTCCCCCGTTGAAATTTATAGTTAACCTAGATATCATGAAGGGTGTTTTCTCTGGTTTGTGAGAGTCTTCTATAGTTGTACCCATCTTCAAAGCTGGTGATCCGTCACTAGTTAATAACTTACCGCCCCGTTTCGTTATTGTGTGGTTTCGCAAAAATTTTCGAAATGGTCATGCATGACCGGATCTCTAGTTATGTCAGTCAGAAACTTAGTCCTGTTCAGCATGGCTTTTTAAAGGGAAAGTTCGCAGAAACAAATTTGTGCTCTCTTTTTTATTTCTTTGTACCTATATTCACAAACAGAGGCCAACTTCATGTAGTATATTTTGACATGTCGAAGGCCTTTGACCGTGTGGTTCATTCTTTACTCCTTCGCAAACTTTCTTTTTATGGCCTGTGCCCTAAGCTGTGTAAATGGTTCAGGAGCTACTTGAGTTTACGCAGTAACACTATTCGAGTTGGCAACTCATTTTCAAAGTGTTTTATATCGACTTCTGGTGTACTCCAGGGGTCGAACCTGGGACCGCTGTTGTTTATTTTAGAGCGCAGCTCTTAGGCGCCCGTTTCCGGCTTGAGTGGCGTCGCCGTCGGCGTTGGCGTCGGCGTTGGCGTAACCGCGCGGTGAATTATGGGAAATGTCCCCTAATGCACCGCGCGAGCCCCCCCCCCCCCAGGTCACGTTACCTCGGGGAGGAGGAGGGGCATACCCTCCCCTCAGTACCCTTCCATCCTCCTCCTCAAGAGCTGCGCTCTAATTTGGCGTTACAGGGAGCTGTAAACGGCTTTCGCTTTTTTTTTCTGTAATAATATAGTATCATGCGTCAATCTTTTGAATGTCCTTCTCGCTTACAATATTAATCTTTTAATGCGAAAGAATTAACTGTCCCATGGAGCGAACCGACGTCATCAGCTTTGAAGCCGCGCCAAACGGCACCTTCCACTGTCCCAAATTCGTCTGTAGCAGAAATCTGATGGATAGGCTCCCATTAGCTGGCGTGCGTCATCAAGGAACGAGGCTCCCATTGGCTGTCGTGCTGTGTAGTACCAAGCAACGTTATTAGATTAGCTCAGTTACGGAACTGCTCATAGACGCTTCATGCACGAACAGTACCCCCCCCCCCCCCCCTCACTCACCACGACTCGCCTGGCGTCGCTCAACGCGCTGCCGGACGGCTGCTTTGGCAACTAAATCGGGAAACGTTCGTTTCAACGTTACTAGAAACGTAAAAACCAACGGAAAAACCTTTTTTGAAGTAACTTTTATTGGAGCTTAGTACAAAATGAGGGGCGCGTGATGTTTTCTAAAATTTTTAGTTTGCAAGGTTTCGCAGCACAATTTATATTGTTTTTATACAACCATCCCTCAGCGGTGATTTCAGGTAGCGCGTCCCGACCTAGGCGCATCTTAACTTCGGTGATATGTCGCGGCGCGTGGGAGACGGGGGTGGCACACCTGTAACCCTTTCCACCGTATCTGTTTCGGCTGCGAAATGGCCGATTGAAGCCAAAATAGATGTCACGTGCAGTTCCTCGAGTGACCGCTGCGGGAGAAATGGCGGCGTTGTGATCGCCATTTGGCGCTTCAGCTGTGCTCTTTGGAACGCACAGTTATGAAATGAAAATATAGATGGCGCTTCGAACGACGGCAGGCGGATTGAAGTGAGTGAGTGAGGGGGGGGGGGGGGGGGTACCCCCCTCCGCGGGAGTTCCACAACTGAGGTAATCTAGTAACGTTGGTACCAAGGGACGCCACCAGAGAAGCCCTCTCCGTGGTGGCGCAGCGCACGCAGCGGCCCGGCGATGATGCGGCGGTGCGGGACCTAGCCACCTGGCTGCACAGCCCGCCCGAGCAAACTCCGCGGAGGGTGCACGGCCGAATTCAGCGCGGCGCGGCCACTTCACGAAAGCGCGCTCTCGGCCGTCGGCAGGGGAAATGTGGACGTCCACGCCACTACGCCGCAGACAAACTGAGGGAGCGGAAGAACGACATTCATGCATTCGCAACTCATGAGAAGTGTATAGATATCCTCGGATTTTTTTTAAATGTTAAAGACTATACTGATTCTAGTTTATTGCAAACTGATATTGGTGCGATTTCCGAGTAGTGTGCCAAAAACGCGTTGTCGTTAAATCCAGAAAAAAAAAACTGCATTGATTTCTTTATCAAGAAAACGGGACGTTTTCTTGTCCCCTTTTGTTCTTGAGGGCAATACAATAGATCCTGTATCTCTTGTAAGAGACCTTGGCGTCTACTCTTTCATTTACTGTGGATATATCTAAGATCGTTGGTTCAGCGATAAGAAAGTTGGGTATGATAACTCGGTTATCACGTTCTTTCACTTCACTATTATCTGTGGTGCGTCTGACTCTGTACTGCAGCCTTGTGCGCTCGGAACTTGAATTCGGTTCAATTAGTTTGAACTTCCTATTTTTAACCGAAGTTGAAATAATTGAAAATGTGAAGATGAAATTCAGTCTAATTGTTTACGACCAATAGATTCGTCGGAAACTTCTTTTAGAGCGCAGCTCTTAGGCGCCCGTTTCTGGCTTGAGTGGCGTCGTCGTCGCCGTCGGCGTCACCGCACCCCTTGCTTTATGGGACGTTTCCCCGCTAAAGTCAGCGGGAAACTTTTCACGCAAAGTTTAGCGTGAAAATTTTCCCGCTAATTTTTCTAAAGATATCTTTTTTTTTATCTATCTCTCATTTTATTTGAAGACTTGTGGAAGGTCAAGATTCGAACATTTGGCGTATGAAGGTTATTCGAGTGATTTCCGACGGTGAACTGTATCTTGCGAATGATGCTGTAGTCTTCCAAGACATGCTTTTTCGACAAGTAGACAAACTTGATTAGTCTACTTCCAGTAGAATTTCTTTTCAACACGAAATGAAATTAAAACAGTTCATCAATACCGAAATGGCTACTTTTATATATGTATATTATTAATCTTGTTCAAATAGGGCACTAAAATGATTCCCGGGTAATAAAATTATACGTATACTGAATCCGAAAAGTAAATAACTGCGATAAAGTACAGTTGTATAAGCGAATGATGTGGCTGAGAAAGTGATCGGGCGTATCTCTGATCTGTCCGCCGTGACACTCCCAAGCAAGGCGCGTTTTTGTGTCCCTACGTTGATACCATGGTTTGGATAAAAATAAATTGCTAAGGTCATTGTCATTGGATGAATGCAGGGCCGGATTAGCAGTTACGAGGGCCCGGCCCAAGAAAATTAGGTGGTCTTCTTTTTTGTAACTTGCCAGTTTATTTTTTATTTATTTTAGCGCAAAAAGGGACAATCTTTCTGTGTATTCAATGACTACATACATTTCAGCATTCAAAAGAAAAACATATTTTGTAAAACTTACACACTTTTTTATGACTAATTAACATCACAAATATACCACAAAGCTTTATTATCACATTTAATAGTTATATGTTGGAGAAAAAAAAATATCTGATAGGTAAAATCGGGAGAACCATTCATATCGCACGAAAATATATTTGATTTTATCGCAATTTTACTTAAAAAGAAAGGCAATTCGTTTACATTTGCGGCAACTTTTAGTGTTATTTTGTAATTTTCAAATAGGTAGCAGTAATTCTTAAAGATATCTAATCATGAAAATATGATTTTTTTTGTAACTTTAGCTGCATTCCAGTTATACGCTAGTAAAAGGAACACAGCACTCAGAAGTCCAATTTCTGTTTCAATTCATATATGCCAATCGAGAACTATTACTAATATCAAAGAGAAAAAAAGATAGGCGACGAAGTACAACTGAAAATATTATAAACATATCCTGCCCAAAGTGTTCCACAAAAGACTGTGAAAAGCCTTCAGTGCAGATTAGCGTATTCACTTCTCTGAATACATAATTTACAATAGCATTTTAGGGCCATAAAACAAATGCCTGTGTTTAGTGTAATTCATCTGCTCGAGAAACCTTTTGTTTCAACTGAATAGCGTCGTTGGTCATGGTCTAAATAATATATAAACATGTTCAATGTTTTATTATCACACCATGCACTCCAAACTACATAATACAATTTCTGAGTATATCAATTAGTTCTTTAAATGTTTGTTAAAATAGGGTTCATAATAACACTTCGACATTTATAATAAAACACGTTGCAGATTCATGTTTCCTTCGAAGCGCCATGTTTTGCGTGAAAATATAAAAATAACTGAGCTATCAACTTAACTGTGGCTGAAACAAATGGACACGTGAAAAACATGACGCGAAGCGCGCGTCCGAATCACACAACGCGGCCACTTGTCTGTATACAGGCTATCATAAATAAATACACGACTCTGGTTTTCAATGAGCTCCCATTTGTAATCCGAGATGTACCGAGATATGTCGTTATTTGAGTGTTTATTGGTGAGCAGAGCTAACTCGTATGGGTTTAACCAAGATGTGATACTCTTGAGAAAAATGGTGGTCTATGATCTGAATTTCAAGATTTTCCTCGACGGACTACCAATGAAAGAGAAAAAAAAGTGTCTATAAGAACCATGTGTTTGGGGACACACAACAAGAACAGTCCCACCAGTAGAAATTTAATCTAAAAATTTTTACTTCTTTTTGGTGCACAACGTTTGCGGCAATGAGCCTTTGTCACTTTACCATGACATCGGCCATTTTCAAATCCGCTCACTCGGAATACGCTGGCCTCCGCATTATTTCGATTCTACAGCGAGTGCAAATGAAAATCCCCGAAGCTTGCTGGAAGGCTGCGCGTCCTTATAACTTGAAGATGATTAAGAAAACATTGATCCTATTATTGATATCTGGCGCTTTGAACAACTGCTGGCTATAATTTTGGAGACTACGAAGTCAAAACGATGCACCCGGATTAGTCATTACATAAAATATGCTCTAATGGATTTATGTTTGTAAGCTATCTAAAACATTATGAGTGGTTTTGTATGTTTTCTCGTTATTGCTATCACATCTGGTTTGTGTGCAATTTTGTTTATAAAACAGCAGCTTCACTACACTCTAAGAAAAAACGTTTGTAGCCGGGTGTATCAGGCGCACATGCACCCCTTTCCTGAAAGATGCACCTTCCATTGCCCAGCCAGTGTATTTGTGCACCGACAATGAGCATCCTCCTCTCCCTTGAAAACCTCTAGGTGTATCAGTGCACCGCCACGCTAGCCACGCTCCCCGATCAGTTTGTGCTTGGATTCCCCCTTGGGGGTCACTTTTGGGTTGGGCAGTTTTCTTAGGAAGTATGGAGCTGTTTTGTTCACTCGGTATTGACAGTAGAGTAGACGCTATACTTGTTTTAGGCCAATCGGGTCTCCGGGTAGGATCACGTGACTACAGTCTCCAAGCTAGAGATAAGGCAGAGCACGGCTCCTCCCTGAAGGCCAAGGCCACGGGTAGCGTCCGCTGCACTATTAACTTTGGGTCGAACTTTCAAGAGGATATAAGGGACAATCCTCTCGCTGTGTTCATTGTTGGGATAACCCTGAAGAAAAGCCTTCGCGAGGGCAGCCATTTTTGGCCTTGAAGGATTTTGTATACTCCTCTCTTTTCTTTCTCTCCCTAAGCTGAAAGCGTGGAAGAAGCTGCGTAGTGGTCGGACCAATGAACCGGGGGCTTTTTTTATCCCTTGAGTCCGCTGTCTGGGCGCGGATAATAGCAGGAGCGTGATCATGTGGTAAAGGCTTCACGGGTGACGTAGTAGCTTTTTCCGATCCGGGAATGTCTGTCTGATTCCCTGCCTATAGTTTCTTGTGTGCTGTGCTGCGACCAGCGGGGCTGCCAGAGATTTCGTCCGTGACAACGTATTCGAGTGTACCAAGGCTTCCAGTGTTTGAAAAGTCCTACGTACATCGGCAACAAGCGATTTCTTCAAAAAAAGCCTAAGGAATTCATTTGATGCGTTTAGTGTTCAGTTTGGCAAATTACTCCTTCTGCCACATCGTGTTGAATCTTCACAATTTTCATCGTATGTGCGCTGCAACCTACTCCTTCGCAGCAATTGACCGTTCCGTTCCGGATTACGTCTAAAATTAGGCAGTGTCTATTTCCTAGCAGCCGGGAGAATAATTTCCCCGAAATTCTATCGGCAGTCGCCTGCCATCTGTCTCCAATCATGTGATAACTGCAGGCATAATACTGACTTTCTTATTCTCCCTGCGTTTTGTGAAAACCCGTTTCATGGGCTCCTTTTCGTTGATACACGTTTTGTAGACACACCGTCACTCGTTACGCGAAATACACGCTGTAGGGACATTCCGTCGCATGTGTGTCTCTGAGGCGCGTGCTCACCGACCTAGCCCACCCGTTCACGTCGCTTCGTGGCGACAGTCTGCGGCGGCTCATTAAAAATATTTTACCCTACCTGTGATACCCGTATATATCACTTCGCGCATACACTCATATAGTGGTCATTACAAAAAAAAGAGAAGCTTATAGAGGAAAACTAATGTGAGCTGTCGATGAAACGTCGCTCGATGAAGTGATTGTATCGCCAATGAGTGGCGACTGCCGGCAGCATTTCGGGTAAATAATTCTGCCGGCTGCTGAGAGAATAGACACTACCTAAGAATCACCCCGGTTCTTGTTTGCTCAGTAATCTTCTCAGTTGTGTAACAGCTTCGCTGTACATCTTCACATATCACGGATTGCTTGCACGTTTGTACTTGTTTACGGAATAAGCTGTCTAATAAACTTATAGGAGATTTTAGAACAATACCTTGTGTCTGTTTACCTGCCTTTTTGCAACCACATGGGCGCGTACATTTTTTTACAGGTTTCCTTGAGGTGTGTGCACAAAGAGGTGTAATGGTATATCATTGAATGAGGTGTATATATGTTTCCTATGAGCGGGGTGGGTGTAAAAAACGGTGCAATAGTAAACCCTGTTGGCGGGTGTATCTCTGCTCCCTATGAGCGGGGTGGGTGTAAACAACGGTGTAATAGCAAACCCTGTTGGTGGGTGTAGAGAAGGGAATACTTGTACACCTTAAATTGGGGTGTATCTGCACACCAAAACGACAGTGTGGGTGTAAGAAAGGAGTAGTGACACACCCCAATATGGGGTGTTGCCGTGCACCCCCGAGTGCTGAGGTGTATAAAAGGGTGCACATATACACCCTTAAAAAGGGTGTATGTATTCACCTCGTTTTGAGGTGTATTTGTACACCTTTATGGGTGTAGTGTATGTGGCAGCACTTACACCCCCTGTGGGTGTACCCACTACACCCTTTTTTAGAGTGTGTACCTGCAAGTGCGCGCCAAATAAATTAGACGTTGGTGCTTAGACAGCGCAAGGTGGGCCTGCCTTTGAGATGTTGCGACACGGGTTTTCACTGTAGATGAGAGGTTCAACCAATTCAATATCCCTGTTATACTGAGGTCTTGAGCGTGCGTCAAGTAGAAAGTGTGCATATTGAACTAAGGTTTCACAGCCTGTCTTATTTTTGGGAATTAGATGTTTTAACAGGGGCTTGCGGATTTCGCAAGCACCAAACTCAGCTTGCCAAAACGGAGAGAAATGGTTACTGCAGCACACTTCAACCATAGAAAAAATAACAAACTAGACTTGGCAATAACTTTTCTTGGCAATGCAGTGAAGAGGAGGAAAGCCCGCGCACAGCTTTATTCAGCGCTTAAAATGGGAGAGGGAACGCGTGCCTGTAACCTCCACTGCATTGCCTAGAAAAGTTGTCGCTTCTTCCCAGAAAGACGACAATGCATGTCTTAAAAGCGTAGGAGCATTTAACCGAGGCCGCCTGAGCGAAAGTCACCAAATGGCCGAATGTACGGTGAAATCGCGTTTGCTTTACTTTTCAACTAGACCAGGAATCTCCAAACCCCTGCCCCCGGGCCAGACCTGGGCCGCCTAGGCCTTCTGTCCGGCCCGCAGACGGCCGCGGTCTTTGCAGTGGCGCCCGGCCCGCGGACCGCGGCTACCAACGCAGAAATAAACGCGCGTAAAAAAACAAAAATGAAAAAAAACGGCGCTGAGACGCGCACCAATTATCAGAAAGAACGAAGGAAAATTGCTTTGAAAGGCGGGCCCTTTTGCCATGATATGTAATAATGTTCATCGTGCACCAGCATTACTATCCATAGTCCCCTGTTTCATGTCTGTGCAACTGCGTTAAAACTCCTTTGTGTTCTCTTGCATATCGTGCTTTGAGACTTGTGCCATAACTATTGCATATTGCCATCATCAGGTCTACCGTTTTCACTAGACTTCTGCCCTTTTTGATTTTGTAATGTCATCATTAGCAAAATACTGAATTTCAAAATAAAATATCTGTATTTATCCACCTTACATGTTTTGTGCATTTTAAATCTAGTATACGTTTTTGTATTCAGATGTATATTCGTGTCTATATATTTAGTATGTCCTCATTTAGATTTACTTGTTTATTTGCCGGCCCTCTAGATTGCGACAGGTCACAAATACAGCACCTTAGTCGAGACGTTTGGAAACCCATGAACTAGACCCACACCTTGGGCACAACAGTGAAACGCTGGCTCGATCGCCTTGTTCATATGTTGTTTTGCTTCGTTTGTATACTCGATATCTGTGTTAAATAATCGTCCGCGCGGTCGTCCATCCCATGTCCTCAAATAAAATCGTCAAGCAACGTAATGAAATCAGTAATGAGAAACAGTATACTTTTTTTACAGATTTCTTTTAAACGCCGTTATAGGTACATGAATGAGTTCTCTGCAGGTGAGTTATATACTATCATAGGGACGTAATATAGGACGCTAATCGTCACTTAACTAAAATGTGTTATCTATCATGGGTAAACTAAACATATGGTTCCAATAAAAAACTTGCTGAGCATCAACCAGAACCATTAAATCATTTCAATAATACTTCCTGGAGAAGGGGAACAAAGGAGACAAAGGACAAATACAAATCTCCAAACACAGCTATAGGTGACTGGTGCGCGACCGAGGTCCCGGGTTCGATATTTTGATCAGGAGGATTTTTTCGGTCGCGCACATGTCACCTATAGCTGTGTTTGGAGATTTGTATTTGTCCTTTGTCCTCTTTGTTTCCCTTCTCCAGGGATTATTATTGCCATTCTTGTCCAGCTCGCTTGCACCTTTACATTAATTGCATCTTAGTCATAACACTAAATCAGTCGGTTTTAGAAAGATTTGAACCACGTGGGAAGCACGGTGATGCACTAAAGTTAATACTCGTGCAGCAAGAGCAAGGCTGCCGGTGTGATAACGCGACCACGTGACCACGCGGTTTCTCCGTCTTTTATCTTCCGCGTTTATTCACCGTTAGCCTGGCGCACCTCAAGTAAGAGTGCGTTAAACTAAAACCATGGAGAGCGTTTGCAATTCAATGGTGGCGTTAGAGATGGCGGAATATACACTTTTTCTCGTCGAAGAAATGCTTATCCTATTGGAACAAAAATGGTGCCTATAGAAATGTGGAATTTTATTCTTCGCGTAAAATCTTCAAGCATCTCCAGGGCTGTTTATTACCGGATTTACATTAAAAAAAAAAAAAAAAAAACAATGGTAGCCCCACAGACACATAGCAAACTTTTGCAATTTAATGGCGCCCATAAACACGTACCCCGATCTAGCAGTTGAACGCACTCTTACTTGAGGCTCTCTACCTTCTGCCTGCTGCTTGGGTGGTAACATCAGCGCACTACTGCGCTTCACACGTGCTCGAAGTATTTCTAAACTTACTGATTTAGTGGTTTTCGCTGCAGCAAGTTTCTAATTTAAACCATGTTTATCTTCACTTATTAAAAAGTTAAATAACAAATTGTAGTTTTATTACTTGACTTATCGCGACAATTAGCCCCCAATACAGGGTGTTTTTTTTTAGATTTAGAGATTTGTTTTAAAAACAGCCATGAAAGCTACACTTGCACGGGTTGTGCAGGTGAGTTATGCGGCCCGGGAACCTAGTATAAGGGTTAATCATAACGATTAGAACGCTAATTAGATGTATTTTGTTAATTAACTTCTAATAAGTGAAAATAGACATAAGGTTCCAAATAGAGACTTGCTAAGTATCATTGAAAACCACTAAATCAACTCTTTTTAGGACAGGGGCAGCATTTAACGGCGTTCTGAAAAAACGCTCAATTTGGACGCGTTTCTAGGTTCCGGTTTCTTATCGGAGCGCATCTTTGCGCCCACGGTCCTGCACCGCAGTGGTCGCGGCTTGAAGCCACCCCTTCGGCTCCCTCGTCGGATGGAGGGAAGTAAGGCGCACGTGTGTTGCACGTCTCAGCCACTGGGGAGCAGGACCGCGGGCGCAGAGATGCGCTCCTATAAGAAACCGAAATCTAGAAACGCGTCCAAATGGAGGGTTCTTACAGATTGCCGTAAAATACTGCCCCGGCGTAATATCCTTCTAAAAAGAGTTGATTTAGTGGTTTTCGATGATGCTCAGCAAGTTTCTAATTGGAACTATGTGTCTATTTACTCTAATAAAAAGTTAATTCACAAGCTTTACTTACTTAGCCAACTGATCGTTACGGTTAGCCCCCTATACTATGTCTCCCAGACCGCATAACTCTTCTGCATAAACCGCATAAGTGTAGCTTTCACAGCTTTATTGAAACAAATCTGTAAAGCTTAAAAAAAACACGTCTTATGCCGTTTTGAACGTACAACTCACCTGCACAGACCGTATTAGTGTAGCTTTCACGGCTTTTTAACACAAATATGTAAGGCCTAAAAAAAAAAAAAAGAACACTCTGTATGTATAGAAACATGTACTGCCTCAATTGGCAGTGTTTGTTTATTGCTATCATAGTCAATCCCTGACTGAGATCTAGCTACGTTTTTGTGTCTTGCGATTTAAATAACGACATCCGTCATTTCCTTTTAGTACTTCGGGTCAGGGGGGCCCCTTCGAAAGGAGGGCCCGGTTAATTTGATCCCTTTGAGCCCTGGATAATCCGGCCCTGGGGATAAGCGAATGACGTGGCTGAGAAAGTGATCAGACAGATATCTGATGTGTCCACCATGACACTCCCAAGCAAGACGCGTTTTTGTATCCCAACGCTGATACCATGCTTTGGATAAAAAGAAATTGCATAGGTCATTGCCACTGGTTGAACGACAGCGGAAATGGAATATCCACGTGTCTTCGCGAGCTGTTTCTAGTGCTTACTTAACAATTCACACACTAAAACCCTTCCGTGAACTTTTGAACTAACTAAACAATTAAAGAAAGACTGAGAACTAGAAAGCTGGTTTTCTGATTCTCATCTTATGAAATTGGAAGTAGCATAAAACATACGACTTTCTCCTCTTCACCGATGAAAATGCTTCCAGCTTGATGTGTTACATATTTTCTTCGTGTTATTAGACATATTTAATTAATTACTGTACTGCTTAATTTTTTTAATATCGCGATAGCCCTTCGAATGAATCACCTACATCAATTTTTAAACAGGTTGCGATTAAATTGAGGACAGATATTAAATTAAATAGTACATACGTTTTTTTAAAAATATAGAAAAATAGGCATACCTGAGCAAAAACTAAGGAAGAGAGAGGGGGGGGGGTTTGGGGTGGCCGGAGGGGAAGGGGGGGGGGGGGGTAGGAAATGCCACCTCCGAAGGTCCCACGCTTTGCCGAGTTTCACCGAAGTCCTAAAAAATAAAATTGTAAGCTTCATTTAAATAAAAAAAAAGAAAAGCTTTTTGTAGTTGTTTTTGTTCTTTTTCTTTTGTTGTTTGTTTGTTTGTTTTTTTTTTGTTTTTTTTTTGGGGGGGGGGGGAGTCTAGCTTGCGTGAGACCATCAAATGTCATGGTACGTGAGCCGCTGTGAGGATTAGTTGGGCAAAATAAAAATATTAAATGACTAACTTTTTTTTTCTTTACCACCCGTTTTTCAGTCGCTATAAACACCACATTGACTCACAATGTTATTTGGTGATTCCTGAGAAAATGGCTTAACCAGAATTTTATTTAAAAAATCTGTTTGTCTTAGGTGGTCATGTAATTTTATACCTTCGAATAAGAAATGCTTTGTCTATTGGCAGATCTGTAGAAAATTGTAGCTCAAACCTTTGAAAAAAAAAAAGATTCACGTATTTCCTTCAAAGGGCTTTCCATCGCGCCATGGAAATCACTTGGTTGAATGAATTATGATCATGTTCGAGGGGTTAATTGGTCCGCCGTAATTACACCCATCGGCTAATCTCGCTCTGTTATCTATCCATATTTACAGTATGCCATCCGATAAAGCCCTTGTATAGCCGATTTATCAGGTGCATGCATCTTAGCTCCAAAGTTTTTTGTTTTTTTTATATAATAAACATTTTTTTTTATTTCTTTGACTTTTGGGTTTAAATGAATCCAGTATTTGCCCTCTGGTATCTTCCAGCCTACGTCAAGGAAGTTCGATTGAACAGATCATTGACTTTCGCTATTTACTAGCAGAAAGTTAAGCCGTTGTTGATAGCTTTTTGAAAGACACTGAATGTGTTCCATTAAAAATTACAACGCTCTTAGAAAAAAACAACTAAAAAGATGGAGTTTAGTGGAAGAAATTTTAGTTGTAAAATTCGCCATCGCGATTTCCCATATAGGAGGAAAATAAACGCAGGCTGACCGTAGGTCTGATGAACTCCTTCAAGTCAATGATAGTTTTTTATTCGCCGCTCTGTCGAAATCAAAGCGGTCCCGCATAAATATTTAATATATGCAAAGATTCATGTCTAACCATATTATATATAGGTATGTATATATGGCCTTTTTCCCCAATTGTTTTATATTACCATATTTACGGCATTTCTGCACGGGCTGCCAATGATATGGTGAAACCTGCCATTGGGTTACTCGAAGTGAACTAAAGAAAATCAATATTTTTAGAAGGTTCGGACAACGTCCCCTTAATAGGGCCAATTAAATCTTAAATCCGGGGGTTTTCCTGGCAGTAGCTTTCCAGACAATAGTAAAAGCAAGACGTGCGTTGACCTCGCGAAAGGAGTAGAAAATTAACGAGTTCCAGGTGATGCCAGGCAGAATAATTTTGTTGGTATATCCGAGACAGACTCAGAAGACGGACGTGCTGGCAGTGGACGAATATACATTACTAAAACACATAGAGACGTAATTAGGTCCACTGAATCTGCCGGCGGGTTGACGTTGACAAAACGAGAGACACTGCGGAAAGGACACTGCGTCAGTTAATTATAAACGGCTCTATACACCGTTCTCCCATAACTTGCGGTAGGAGCTCCGCGCTCGCCGGCCCAATCAGTCGCCTCTCTTTCATCACCCGACCCTGCTCTCTGTGCCTGTGTCTTGACGGGAACGCGATGACGTGGCAAAATATCTAGACCGTACTACTGGTCCCACGAGCACGTAACTTCCAACACACTGTCAGCTTAGGAGTGAACGGGGCATAACGAAAACGTAGAGTATTACCGGTTTGGGGCGAGTGTTCGAGAAAAGGATGGCAATATCAATTACAGAGTCAAAGCTTCAGAAAAAAAAATACATGTGGCTTCGTCTCTTCACACCAACTTTCGGGAGGGAAAGAAACTGCATGATTGGATTTCAGCTCCATTAGTACGTGATAGAAAGCGACTTTATTCATGCGCAGAATGTGCTTAGATGGCGATTCACCCAAAGGATGAAAGAACTTCGTTAAACAAAACCGCCATTGTATTGCTGTGCTTACAATACAAGTGCGTCAGACATTGATTAAAAACTGTGTGTGTTTGAGATGATGAATTCTTGTCTTGGGGTATCGGTGGCCGAGTGGGCTAGCGCACACCAGCCAGGAGCACGTGGAGCGAAAGCTCGCCCTGCAGAACCCTGGGGTCCTGAGTTGAATCCCCACCCCTGCCCGTTTCGATTTGGTTGAGCATCGTACCGGCGTGCGGTCGTGTATCACTACTGCGTGGTGCACGTTGAAGACCCTAGGCAAGCGGTTGTGCTGCACTGGCTAAATTGCTCTTCTACAGCGAGTGACTCGTCGCAACTTTGAAATGGCTGACCAACTACACGCTGTATAAATATCCATACAACCACAATTATTATTATTAAATTCTAGTCTTCATTAGTCGTTATGCATCAACGATTAAAAAACTCGAGCCTGATTTTGTTTCTGTAAGAATGCTACAACAAAAAGTGAAAGCCGTTTACAACTCCCTGTAACGCCGAATTGGAGCGCAGCTCTTGAGGAGGAGGAAGGAAGGGTAATTAGGGGAGGGTATACCCCTCCTCCTCCTCCTCCCCTCATTCTTCAATCTCCTCTGGGGGGGTCACGTGACCTCGGGAGGAGGGGGTCGTGATCTGTGACCTCGGGGGGGAGGGGGAGGGGGGGTCACGTGTCCCCTCAGGTCACGTCACCCCCCCCGGGGTCACGTGACCTTGGGGAGGAGGGGGAGGGGGGTCACGTGACCCCTCAGGTCACGTGACCCACCCTCCTCCCCCAGGTCACGTGACCCCTTCCCCTCCTCCCCCAGGTCATGTGACCCCCTCCCCTCCTCCCCAGGTAACGTGACCCCCCTCCCCCTCCTCCCCCAGGTCACGTGACCCCCCCCTCCTCCCCCAGGTCACGTAACCCCCTCCCCCTCCTCCCCCAGGTCACGTGACCCCCCTCCCCCTCCTCCCCCAGGTCACGTGACCCCCCCCCCCCGACGTCACGTGACCCAGGGTGGGGGGGCTCGCGCAATGCATTATGGGGTATTTCCCATAATGCACCGCGCGGTTACGCCGACGCCGCTCAAGCCGGAAACGGGCGCCTAAGAGCTGCGCTCTAAAAGCGTATTCGGAAGTAACGAATTACCCTTTCGCAGGCTGGTTGGGAGTTTACTCAACTACTTTTACGATTACGTAATGTTGGCTCTACAAAAACTACTTTAGCTCACTAGGCTCAGTTACTTAACTGTTTGTATTAGAATTTTGTAGATGACTGGATGATACTCACGAATCGATTTTATGTCCCTCGAAATTTATGCTTCTCCCAGATATTCCGCATACAGAGTGCTGAAACTTTCCTTCCACGAGCGCGTAAATGAACCTTCTGCTTTCTTCAAACGCTCTGGTAGAATAAAGGTTCTAAACTGCTTTCTACCTGGCCATGTCAAAACCTTCAAAATCGACATCGTTTTTTAGAGCGCAGCTCTTAGGCGCCCGTTTCCAGCTTGAGCGGCGTCGCCGTCGCCGTCGCCATCGGCGTAACCGCGCGGTGCATTATGGGAAATGTCCTATAATGCACCGCGCGAGCCCCCCCCCCCCGGGGTCACGTGACCTAGGGGGGGGAGGGGGTCAAGTGACCCCTCAGGTCACGTGACTTCCCCCGAGATCACGTGACCCCCTCCCCCCGAGGTCACGTGACCCCCCAAGTCACGTGACCCCCCAGGTCACGTGACCCCCCCCCCGGAGGAGATTGAAGAATGAGGGGAGGAGGAGCAGGAGGAGGGGTACACCCTCCCCTGAGTACCCTTCCCTCCTCCTCCTCAAGAGCTGCGCTCCAATTCGGCGTTACAGGGAGTTGTAAAAGGCTTTCACTTTTTTTCTTTTTTTTTGGGGGGGGGGTGTTGTTGCAAAGTTAAAAAGGGAAAAAGATGAGAATGGCTTTTTGTTTTAGTGGGGAAAAATTCGACTGAAACGTTTACTGCAAGTGAAGGCAGGTATTGACCTCAATAGCGAGTAAGAGACATCGTAGAACAGTGGTCTCAAACTCATTTGAGCGTGGGGGCCAGATAGCCCACACTGGAAAGGTTGAGGGCCAACGTTAGAGGGGGGGGGGGGTGAAATATTTAAAAGGAAAGAGATCTCGTGCTTTATGCTTTTTGTTTGATTTGATTTGTTTACATGACTATTTCGGGGGCTCTGGCCTGATTTGGTAAAATAATTCAAATGACACCGTCCCACTAACGTGCTGGCATTTTCAATAGAACAAGAGAGCAAGTACACTGTCGTTTCCGTTGCTCAATTCACTCGGGAATTAACCAAGTTCATCACGCGTTTAAACAGCATAAGTTAATTTGAAAGTTCTTGCTTTCCTGATGATTTTTATTAAGAGGCTGAAAAAAATACTTGTCTTTTAATTGTGATATTTTTTTAAGGCGAGAATCCAGAGCTCGTAGCTTTATCATTGGCAGTTGCTCCTGCTGATCGAGAGTTCGCGCAGCCGAGATGCATCCTTCAACAAACAGTTCGCTCTTGCAGCCAAGTAGCGGAATTGTAGAGCATTAGAAAAAACTGGGAAGCAAAAAATAAAGCTAAATAAAGGGAAATTGAACACAGATAAGTAAAAACTATAGCTATTTTTCGAGCTAAAATGAAACGGCGTGATTCACTATGTCGCATACCATCGCTAGAGGCATGGGAACCGGGTCTCGTAGCCGGTTTTTTGCGGGCCGTGTCCCAGCGAGTCGCGGGCCGCATGCGGCCCGCGGGCCGCGTGTTTGAGACACCTGTCGTAGAACATCGGTATTAGCACAGGCAAACAGCAACGCATACAGCTGCGATAACCAGCAAATGTGCCGATGTGCTAACTGACTTTTTAGGATGACTGACTAAACATGACTTTAGCTAACATCACTTGCGAGTAAAGATAATTCTTAGTTATGATATATTAACGCTGCGTTTTCGGTCTTGCAGAGCCTTTGAAAAGTTTAGCTGGTAAACTGGGTAGTGCACAAACAAGTTCCTCGTGAACTACGTCTATAAGCCTTGAAAAGTGCGCTAAAAATTCAATAACCTAAAAAAAGAAGAAAACAAAAACGTGGAGAAAGGATGGCAAGTTAAAGGGATTATCCGGTCAAATTTTGTATTCGAGAAAACAATTGAATATCATTGTTATTGCTTCGAGACCCATCGTACGTGCAATATCTGAATTTTATATGCCCCTCTGCATGAGTAATTGAATTTATACTGCTCCAATCGCACTCTAGCTTAAACGCTGCTTTCGGTGGCAACATTGGAGCTCTGACGTCACACAACACAAAGCGAGCATTTCTGTCTCGCCGTTTACCTGCGAGTGAACGCCTCAGCGTGCTTCGTTTTTGTTGTTGATCTCAACTTGTTTCGTGGTTGGGTGAGATTTTTGTTGTGCGGTTGGGTGCCACAACCACCGGGCAGCACATGCGAGCCTAAGACATGACGTTCCACACTTTTGCGCGAGACGTGCAGTGACGAGCAAAATGGATCGTCGCCGTGCGTAGGGACTGGGTTCCCGTCAAGATCGAGATTCTGCTTATGCAGCAATCATCTCGCTGAAGAGAGCTATGAGCTGAGCTCTAAGCGGACAGAAGGCTCGTAAGCTGAGGTGTGATGCTGTGCCAACGATATTAAACTACGTCCATCCACTCACTAAAATAGGATCAATCAATTTGATTATGCACCGAAACCGAAACCAACTGCTAGACCACCTGGAAACGACACCAGA
The DNA here is from genome assembly GCA_013358835.2 of Ixodes persulcatus. NCBI lineage: Eukaryota > Metazoa > Arthropoda > Arachnida > Ixodida > Ixodidae > Ixodes > Ixodes persulcatus. The sequence goes on from JABSTQ010000748.1 coordinate 27,194, forward strand.
ATTCGTATTTAGCACGCGTGCAGCCAAATTCTTTTTGGCCCGCATGTGAAAATAGAACGTGGCTGCGATTAACCAAGCTCGTCCAAGTCAAGTGCCGACATGCATTCGAACGATTCGCCGTTTGCCTTCGACCCGCGGTCATCGTCTCTGAGGGAACGACCCGCAGCCTCATCACCGATCCAGTGGATCCGCCGAAATGTGTACCCAGATGCCACTTCGTGTACCTAGTTGCCGCTTCAGAGGCTAAATCCGCATCCTTTGCTTTGCAAGCGCTCCAGTTCGATCGGTGGCCATCGCAGTTGTGTTTGCGCGAAACGGCATACGTTTGCTCGAAGCTTACGGCTGTTCTCAAGCATATTTTGCTAAAAGGCGTGACTTTTTTTGCACACGCTTGGGAACTGCATTATAAGAACCGTATTTCAGTAGGGTACACCCTAGGAGACTATATAATTCGAAACAAAATACGAGGCATCCATCGACCAACGCTTGTTATCCCGACCATCCGACAAACCTTTTGCGTTTTGTGACGTCACGCAGCAGCTACGGATGTCAGCCATTGACACTGGCGAAATTGGGGGTGCAGTTTCGTACATACGCTCATGAAAGGTTTAATTACTAACGGGAGATCATATATCAAAATAAAAATGACGTTTGTCTACATGAAGGCTCCCTCGACGTAACGAGCGCAAAAACGTAAGTACTTCCGGTTTCGACCGGACAATCCCTTTAGGTGTGTGCAAGATAATTTAAATTTTATCTCATAATGTCATATACGTACCAGACTTATGCCTATCATAAATACTCTACTCAAGATACTGTATTTCAAGTACTTTTGGTTTATTTCGGTATCGTGAAAATGCATTCCGTCTAGAGTATTTGCTACGCTACCTTAATTACATTTCTGACTATCTTGCACTCAGTATCTCAAATAAATTTTTTAACCTTCGGAAATATTTGTTGCCGGAACAATCTACGGAACTAGGGATTGTCAGGCTACAGGGCAAAGCTGAACCGATAGCAGACTTGAAGGCAAGCGACCAAACACAGGACAGGAAGCAAGGGGCCAAAACGCAGTCTTTTCCGAATGCCAACAAAAGATCAAATGGACAGCCCAAAGTACACCCGCCTTTGCGTGTCCTCTTGTTTGCTTTTTTTTTTTTAAGTTCGTTTTTAATGACACGTGACGCTTGGACCTAGCAAACTGCTAGTAACGTCTTCCGGATTTTAACCTTTTGTCTGAAGCTACAGTTGTTCCGTCAGCGGAAGATTGTGGCTCGAACACTCGGTACAGGTCACAATCAGACTTGGGAAGTAATTCGTTACAAGTAACGGAATACTTGCAATCCATTACTTTGTCAATTAGTTTTGTTATTGACTTGCTACTTCTTTTCAGAAGTAACTTGTAATGTAATTTTGTTACAAAATATTGGTAACGTATTTTTTTAATTACTGGCTACTTTTTAAAAATATGAGCATAATACAGTAACTGGAGCAATACAAGCAGAACATTCCGCAGCATAAAGAGAGCAAGTTCAATAAAATAGAAAACACATCAGGAAAAACACTACAACCACTAAAAAAACGGGCAAGGCATGTACAAATATACGGAAGACAAAGATGAAGTAAGACAACGCGAGTAGGCTCTCCGTCGACTTCAATCGTGGTGTTTTTCTTCTTCTCCCGGGCAGGAGAAAGCTTTCCGTGTATATCTGTTTTGTCTTCTACACCGTTTCACCCTTTCCAACTATTTCGACGTCTCCCGCCACCTGCACACAATCAAACGGGGGTCCGTACCTACTCAATTCACAGGTTCACACCTCGCGTAACAGACGATGTAGCCTCGCGCGAGGCGGTCGAATTCTCTTTGTCTTTGATGTGCACTACTGTATTCTAGCACGCCCTCGAGGCACGGCTGAAAAGCGCCCGTTGCGAGGCTAAGAGCGTCGTCTTCGAAGTTACGGACGATACTTCTTTTTACGTTTACTTGTCTGGGCATGGTAATCGAGTCCACTCCTTACTTTACGTTCAACTGTCAACATAAAAGGGGGGGGGGGTTAGGCCATCTAAGGAGTGCTGACAGAGAGAGAACGCGTAAAAGGGGTGTCAACTTCTATTGTTTTGTGAGACCGATGGCCACCGCTTCTCTCGCTCTTTATGCCCTTTCCTTCTCTGGCCTCCAAGAATATTGGTATGAAAGTGAGAACCGATGAACGATCGATAACCTGTAACCGCCACTATTCCGGTGACTGGTCAAGTTTTCGGTCATGGTGTGTCCATCGTCTCCATGACCATCTCTTAATGAGATGTTCAAAATTCAGAGCGTTAATGAAAACGGAAACCTAGAGTTTCAGTGCATACTTTGCTTGCCAAAGAACACATTGTCATCAGCAAGAAAAACAAACTCTAATCTATGAAAACACATCACGGCACTGCTGGGACACCTGCATTCTGCAGTGGCTATACATTGTAACGTTAGAACCAAGTTTTTTTTTTTCATTTCCTGCGACGTGCACCCCGGTTAGCATCCACTATTTCGTCAACGTAAGCTTTAATTTTATTTGTACGCTTTACTAGTTCCATACGGATCAAATTTGAGCAATCCGTGGTTGCCTTTTTTTCAACGAAATAATTATGTACGTAAGAGGATACGCGCGGGACAAAACACGACAATCTGGGATTCTAATGACGCGCATGTCACTAACGCATAAGTCTCCTCAATCTCCCGGAGCCACATTTTTTTTCTCTCTCGGTGTCTAGGATAGTGAAAACGTATAAAAGAAAGCAAAAAAACAAGGGCTTCATAGCGCGAAAGTTGCATGAACAAAGCTTTTTGAAAAAAGTCAATCAATAGCGTCACTCCCTTCGCACTGTTGCCACACCTTTTGGCGTAACAAAGGATACGCTTCAAACACCAGTCAAACAACTCGGTGAATGTGAAGAGCAGCGGCTCTACAAAAAAGGGCTGCGCTACAGAAGGCGCGTTCCTTCCCGACATTTCGAGTTTCTTCTGTACCTAACCTAGGACAGAAAACGGGAACAAGCAGGTCGGAGAGCAGCACTGTTCTAACGTCATCTCCCCACAAGACAAAGTTGATGTTGGAAAAAAGCAACCAAAAACCTGCGTTCCACTGCGCCCCCCCCCCCCCCCCCCGCCCCCCACACACACATACACGAAAAGAACGAGAAACCTAAGAGAAAGGTGATTATTGATCCCCCGAAGACGCGAGCAGCGTCCGAGCGTTCTGCAGAAGGGACTGGCAGTGCCTGGTATGCAAAGAACTTTCGAGCCAAGCAGTCCCGCATTCAGAACGGATCGAGTGCATGGAATGAAAGGAGTGGGCTCATGAAGAGTGCGTTGGAGCTCACACAGTGCGTTTTAAGTGTTTTTATTGCAAGATCTGAACGCACGTGAGATTTTTTTTATTAAGTATGTTTCATTGTACCCCACCACGTTGTCTCATTTTACCCCACAAGGCGGGGCAAAATGAGACATTGTGTGACTTTCAGATATTGTAGTTTTCTTTAAAGGGATACTACAACGAAATTTCGGCGCTCATTTTTTGGTCCATATCTGTTCAAAAGAGCAGTATCACATGGAACATACCAATATCTTGTTAAAAAAGTCTCGAAAAGGAATTTTAAAACGAATTAAACGATTAGCAAAGAGCACCTGGTGGATGTCGCTAACGCCTCGTTTGTAATGCTCGTCTAGGAACCTAGACAGCTAGTGACGGAGGTTGTCTCGCCTCCGGCCACAACGAGAGAAGGGGGGAGGGAGGAACTTCCCTCTTCCCGAGAATCCCTTTTGTGTGTCGCAGAAGTCGCAATTGTCCCCCTACAAGATTATAGAAGATTAACCCGTCACTCAAAATTCGTACAAAAGCAGCCGCTTCGGTGGCTGGAACGACTAGACCATCCTCTCGGCGTCAGCCTCGCCGTAGCTTTGCTCGTCTCGAGACGACCTACGTCACGATTGCGTTGGATGTCACGTGCTCTAAGCTGAGCCTTCTTCGAGCGGTTGCCAGAGTGGGCCGTTTATAACGAAAAATACAGCCACCAGGATCAAAATACAAACGTGCGATTGTCATTTACGGATATTGTGGATCATATTCAACCTATTTTTGAACACGACGGGAATATTTCAAATTTCGTTGAAGTATCCCTTTAAAGTTTCACTTATTCCAGTTAAAGGGCAACTCCGCTCAATTCCGAAAAATTTAGGTTTACATGTGATTCCATTTCACAAAGCACTACTAAACAGCTCGACGTCTTCGGATTCGCGAAATGTGGGGTATTATTCGTGTAATCTTAATTTAAACATCTGCTGATACCGAAACCGAAACTTCGGTTGCGTCAGGCAACGTTGGCCTCGTGTCGACAAAGTCATGGCCACGTCACGTCGAACCACGTGGTCTTGTGAAGTTCGTGGGGGCGAGGGACAGGACACACGACGCGGCAGGTCGCTTCGCATGGCGTGGACGGTGATGGCCCGGGGGAGAGGGGGAAGAGGGGAAAGGGGAGAAGACGAATGAGTGGGGGAGCGGAGAAACAGACCGATAAGCGCGCAGGGCAGTGCAAACTAGCGCATCCGCGTTACGGTGATCACGTGGACGCTGTTGAGCCAACACCGGGAGGAGAAACTCATGACGTCATCGTTCAATTTCGCTCTGTGAAGTAAAAACAAACAAAACGTGAGAATGACGTAGTCATGCCTCTGACGTAGTGGGTCAACGTTGGCCGCTCCAACTCCGTCGCATTGACTGCGCTGACGATTGCGCCTCACGTCGCACGCTTGAGTTGGCAGATTTCGGCGAATTGGCTCATTTGAAAGTTTGCTGGCCAGTTTATTAAATATATAGACGGAATTAGATTGTAATATTTGACGTGGGGTCTTCCTACATGATACTGAAGAGGGCTGCATAGTTTTCTAAATATCAAAAATGAAGCGGAGTTGCCCTTTAAGTAATATTTACTGAGCATTGCCAAGAATACCCTCATGCTGTGTTTCTTTTTAATATTGAAGCAAAAATAAATATTGCCATTGATATGAAATTTTTTGTCTCATTTTGCCCCACCTTACCCTACCTATAATAGTCCTCGAACTTCAAGCAAATCTTATCGTGCAATTATTATGCTGTGCAAAATTTTCAAACGCTTTACTTTTTTGCGCGACTGATACCCCAGGTTTGGTATAAGGTCACACAGATTTATCTATGTCGTAAACATTATAAATAAATCGTAGTGCCCTTTTTTAACGCCTCCCGATTGGTCAATAAATCATTAGGAATGTTGATTCCATAGAATGTCTGCTATTATCAGTGAAAGGACGAATCAAAGACGTCAATTCTGCGAGTTTTGTTTCAGAAGTAGAATGACGCATTGTCCTGCGTACAGACCATAGTTTTCGGGACGCAATAGCTAGATTATTTCAATATGATCTTGCCCACTCATATTATACGTAATGATTACATCTAATCCTTTGATTAAGCGTCGATTTCTAAAGGCACAAAGATGATAGCATAAACAAAGCAAAATAGACACCTTCTCAGTGTAATGTCATTTGCATATATTTCTTGGCATTAAAATTCATTTGCTTCGGTTGACACCAGGAAAATACCATAAGAAGGCTACTGCTTAAACATTTTGGATCGGTAGAACTTTATACTTTGGAAAACAAAACACAATAGTCAACAAAAAAAAAACCAAAAAGATTTTTATTGGGGCCTTGTCAACCCGCAGATCATTAATAAGCACCAAAAAAGCAAAGTTCCGAATACCGAGCGTGGGGTACTACTGAAAGAACAGGGTAATTCTAGGAATTTTGCCTTACCAACAATAACGTACTGTTGAGGTTTCGTACGGTAAGAATCCACCCATCGTAAAAGACAATCATGTTTTAGTGTATAAGGTTATATAGTATTCTACGGTATGATACTCTATTTAAAGCCTTCGCAAAATGTGGGGAAAAAATAGCACCCATTTGCCCATATACTTGTCCACTATAAAAGTGAATTCATGGATCGTGTAAATAAATGGTGTCACTGTTGAGTATCCGCGACGGAACCCATGCGGATCATTTAGCAAATCATAGATCATATGCACAAGAAACAAACTAATACCGGAATCAGCATATTAGCAAGAGGGTAAGTTGGGCGACTGACGTGCCCTTCCTCGGTGTCCGTGTTATACTATACTATCGGGCAATTAAAAAACACAAGAAAAACTTTGTTAAGGACGCATTAACCAAACATTTTTTTTTATTGGTTTGGGGGCGGCGGGGTCCACATTGGCGGCTCGGGGCCCTGGTGCCGGCGCGGAGTACGGCGCGGCCGCCTTGGTCGCCCATGCCTAACGCCGGCCCTCACACTGTGACAAACGAACGAAGTCATTCTATCACACCCCATCACGCATGCACCGGTCTTCTCTCCCCCCCCTGGGAAATTGTTTCCTATACTCACTTAGGACGACGCTGAAAGTCAGTTTTATTCGCCCTGTCTTATCACATATAAACCCTGAAACGTATAGCCACGTGCTCATTCTGTAGCACTTGAGGGCTTTGTCAAGAATATTTTGGGCCGAACCGAATGACAGCCCAGCCCCGAGTCCAATAAAAGGTTCTGCCAACGCCTTTGGGGGAGTCTTTCAAGCTGCGGGTTAAGTGCCCTGCTCTTTCGAATGGGAGACATCGGAGGCAAGTCGCCCGGCCTCTTTAGAGCGCGCTGCGAGTTCGGACAGAATCATTTACCTCTAATGGAAGGACGGAAGTGAGGTTACACCGGCAGTTGCCCTTCTCATCATTGTCCGCTTCACTGACGAAACTAAACAAAGAGAAACGGAACAGAACGTGGAGAAGAAAGGGAACATCGCTCAGCGTTTCGAGAGGGGGACAGCTTCCGCGACGCAGTCGTCATTCAAGCGGCGATTCCTTGGTGCGATTGAATCCCTTTTCTAGCGAGTATTCAATCGGCGGCGGCCAGCGAAGCCAGGGGGACAAACGGATAACAAAGTCCAAAACAGAAGAAGGAGCGAAGACGGAAAGGATAGAATCAGACAGCGACGTAAACACCGACGTTGTCCCTCATATCGAGCAAGCAAACAACATCCGAAAAGAAAAACAAGGCGAAAAAGGCATAAGACAGATGCGCAAGAAAAAAAGATGGCCGATGTATATACCGGGCCCTCCGAACGGAGAGCCGAGCTCCGGTTCACCTTCGCGATGGACTGCAACGGATGCTACGAGCTATCCCAGCCAAATCCAGCCGTTCAGAACCCATGACGTCACAACGCGTCTCGCGCGTCCCAAAGGCCACGTGACGCCCACCCCGTGTGGGATTGGCTTCGACGGCTGGTAGAATCCTCCGTGGTTCATTGTAAGGTGAAAGGGGGCCGGTAGGGGTTGCTGGCCGTCATCGCGCACTGACGGCCACCAACTCCGTCGGAAGCCATTTTCGAGGACCGCGAAGAAACGGCCGAGTCGGGGAGAAAATAATAGGGGCTCTCCTTTTCGTTTTTGGGCCTTATCTGAAGCGAGGAGATGGCGAAGCCAGATTGGCCTGCTGCTGCTGCTGCTGCTGCTGCTGGACCCTGGCGCTGCGATGTGCATCCGAGCGAGGCGACTCGTCGCGCCATCGCGTGGATAACAAAGGAAGTTCGGTTGTGTGGAGCCGTGGAGCGGAGCCGGTGCGGCATTCGGCTGTGTGTGTACCCTTCGTGTACTCTCTCCGAGTTGTTCCGCGGTCCGGACGCCTTGTGGTTTTTCGCGGTTTTTTTCTTTTGCGTTTCGTTTTTTGTGGCCAGTGTTGTTATTACTACCGGCATATACGCTCGGTTGTGTCGTGTTGCGTAGAGGTGGACGCTCGGAAATGTTTGACCGGAAGCTGGATGTAAGGCTGCTCTGTTAGAAATCTGGACTGGTGTGGCGATCATGTGAGATTAAAATATTGCCAGACAGGCGAGAAAAAATCAACTTGGTTAGCTTGGACAACCGGTGACCATTATTCGTATTCTTGAATTTATTGTAGTTGTTATTGGTTGATGTACAGTCGCCGCGGGAGTTAATAAATCCACGCGAGTGCGCGTTTTTTTCCGAGGGGCGCTTGACTGGTGGCTTGCGATAGAACTAGAGATGACGTCAGGGCGAGTCCATGCAGAGTGGACGGGGGAAGCCGCTCCACTCAAGTGAACCGTTGTTATCATCCGCTTGCGGGTGAGCGTAGTTCGAATGAAAATGGGAGATTCGTAGGTTTGTTTCTTTGCCTTCAATTTGATGCTTCCGCCTTGAATGTATCCCCCCCCCCCCCCCCACACACACACACACACTCATGTAACGTCCTTAATTGGGCTTTTGAAGTACCATAAAAAATACATATATACATTTATTTTTAAGGTTTCCACTATAAATAGGGTAGAAAATGG
>JABSTQ010000749.1:0-41164 GCA_013358835.2 Ixodes persulcatus
ACACGTCGGGACTCGTTTCGGGACTCGTTTCCGCAGCGTTGAAACTCGGAAAAGGTTGCCGAAGGTTCCATTCTTAACAGCCCCTCCGGGGCCAGGGAAATCTCGAATGGCCGGTGGTACAATCGCTGGCCTGAAGAGGTGGGCTTGGAGTAGGCCTTGAGAAGACGCTGCAAGCACCAAACAAACTCCCAAACCTCTCACAACGGAGGCATCAGCGGAAACGTCCCCCACAACACCACGCCACACCGCAGTCAAACGCTCGGAATTCGCCAAAGACCCGCCAGACTGGATTACGGATTACCAAAATTTGGTACAATTCCGGGTATCGAGACCCCCTGTCGCCAAAAAAAAACTCATTTTTCCAATGAGGTCACTAAGAACAAAATACAAAAGACAAAAAACTCTTCGCAATTTGTGAGGTCCTTTTGGGGTTTCAACGAAGTGCCCCCCCTTAGATCCTCATTCCCGTGGATGACGAAGATCTCTGAGATCATCCCTACTATTTTTCGTGATGTCAGAAAAATCTGCTCAACCCATCGGCATTGCCGTTAAATTTGCCTTTCCTTTTTCGTACGCTGAAGTCACAGTGATCGATTTTCACGTGATTTCTAGACGTGAAAATGCGGTCCTTATAGCGCCGATAAAACAATCCGCCTCTTTCATTCCCCGTCACATTGGTCCTAGCAATCTCCTGAGCTGTACAGCGAAACCCTGACACACTAGGGTCGCTCTTCTGCTCGACTGTCAAAGACACTCTGTCTACTCGTAGCAGAGGACCAAAGTTACGCGACGCCGGAGCTACGAGAGATCTTTCACTGATCCCCTCTTCCTCCGCCTTTTCCGCCGGCGCGTTGGGACGGCGTACGCTTCCTAGTGCTACGAGATCAAGCTGTTCTACAACCTGGTCCCTCTCATCCCGGTTTTCTGCCTCCAACTCTGGGAGTGCTTGCTCCCCGTCAGCTGCCTCTGGCTCTGGATCACTCGTCAACAAAGGGGCGACCTGACGCGATTTGGACCTCATACACGACTGAACTAGCCCTTCTCCCAGTTGTTGACCCCTTTCGCGCAGCAGGAAATCTGACCGGTTAGAAAACAAATAAGGATACTCCAACGGGACTGTTTGCGAGACAGCCGCCTCTGTCACTAGCTCTCCGAACGGGCCAGTTATCCTTACTGTCGCCATAGGCAGACAGACACTGTGCTTTTCGAGCAGCTGCTTGATCCAAACTACCTTTCCCGTAAAATCGGATGGCGTTACATACGACGGATGGACAACGTCCATCGTCGCTGCACTGTCCCGAAGCACCCTGCACGGCTTTCCGTTTACATGGAGCTCGTGAAGATAAGGACGAAGAAGCTTCAGGTCCCCGTCACTACCGTTCACGTACGAGAACACAACCCGCGGTTTCTTACATCTGGCCGCTGTGTGTCCCGGCTCCTGACAGTTGTAGCACAGGAACGGCTTCCTTGCCTCGAACTGCCCTGTTGGGCTTTTCCGCGCCTCGTCTCCGTTCGAGTGTTCTGTGCTCTTTTCTGGGACCTTTTGTCATGCTTCGGGCTTCTCGGGCCCGTTTTCTCGCGAGCCGTTACCCTGTCGGAAGGTCTTGCGCTGATCGCTCCGGCCGGGTTCGCTTTCCTCTCCGCTCAGCTTTCTACGCGTTGCGTACTCTTCGGCTAGCTCAGCGGCCCTTTCGACAGAGTCGACTCCCACCCTATCGTGCACCCAGAGCTTGACTGACTGCGGAATGCTACGAAAGAACTGTTCGAGGCACACACACTCGACTACCTTGTCTCGGCTTTCGTACACTTCCTCGCTCTTCAACCATTCTATCAAATTGGTTTTAAGCCCGTACGCGAATTCCGAGTAGCCCTCACTGCTCTTTTTGGATGCGTTTCTAAACCTTTGACGGAACGCCTCGGCAGAAAGGCGGTACCGCTTCAAAAGGCTGGACTTCACCTTGTCGTAGTCGTCCGCGTCTCCTGCACTAAGGCGCGCGACAACCTCTGCAGCCTCACAGGGCAACAGAGTCAAAAGCCGTTGCGGCCACGTTTCTGGGGCGAAGCTCAACTTCTCACATGTCCTCTCAAAGTTAACTAAGAATAGGCCCACGTCTTCCCCAACTTTAAACGGCTGCATGAGCTTCTTCATTTGATACGACTCGGTCTCACTTGCTCGTACCGGAGCCCCAACTCTACTGTTCTGCGAGTTTAATCGCTGTTGTTCAATTTCGAGCTCTAGCCTTCTCAGCGCTCGCTCCTGGTCTCGTTCCTCTCTCGCTGCAGCCTGCTCTCGTTCCTCTCTCGCTGCAGCTTGCTCTCGTTCCTCTTTCGCTGCAGCCTGCTCCTCTCTCGCCGCAGCCTGCTCTCGTTCCTCTCTTGCTGCAGCTTCACTCTTAGCGTTCTGAAGCAGTTCCCACGCAATTTTAATTTCCTCTGCTTCCGCGCTCTCTGAAATCGCTTTACTGATCTCAGATTTCTTCATCTTTTGCTCCACCTCCACACCCAATTCTTCACATAAACAGAGTAAATCTGTTCTCAGTAACCTCATCAGATCCATGATCGCTGCTCTTTAGCTTTGGCTTTGCTATAAAACTTGTCGCGAGGTTGTAGACAAACCTAGCGCACGAGTCAAACACTAAGGATTCCCAGCAGTTCAAAATTAATTACCCATAATCTCAAGCCTGGCGAATCTCAAAGCAAAGTCCAAGCGCTCACCCACAGATGTAGCACGATGTCGCATGGTCCGATCCCAACCGCTGCCAACCAGTTGTTCGAGGCGGGGCTTAGGCCGCACGTCCGGAGACTTCCTGGCTCGTGACGACGACCATTCCCCGAAGTGAAGAACCCAGGGGTCCAGTGGAGGTGGGAGAATTGGTAACGTAACGAACGGTTTAATTACATGGTAGCGATACAGTCGTCAAATCCGAGAGAACCACTGAGCAGCCTCACGCCCCGCCTTATATAGGGGTCTGTTTTCTCCCTCACTCTCCGCCAGGGCAGCAGGTGCGACCGCCAAGTGCGTTGCAGCAAAGCCCGCCGCGTCGTAGCCAGAAGTGCGTCGTAGCCATGGTTCTCCGCAGTTAGGCCAGGCCTCTCTCCCCTTCCCGAGCGCACGAACCCACACGCACACACACACACGTCCCGTTGACGTCACGGACGCGTTGAGACTCGTTTTGGGCAGGCATCGACAGGTGGGCGACAGTCCAGAACACGTCGGGACTCGTTTCGGGACTCGTTTCCGCAGCGTTGAAACTCGGAAAAGGTTGCCGAAGGTTCCATTCTTAACAGGCCCAAGGGAGGTTGCTGAAGCACTCCTGAGACCGAGGAAATTTTCCTCAAAGGCTACATCCTATGGTATGTGTAGGGTTCCATGTTTTCGGGTAAAGCGGTAAAAGACTTGTCGGCAAACCTTTCCTCATCTTCAATTTATCTGTGAAACTCCACTTCCCAAAACTGTAGTGACAAAAAAAAAAAGAGGATATTTTGGGATATTTTACAGATGTCTTGCACAAGGTTAATGATTGCACTCAGGAGAGGCCATTATAGTCTCTCTTTAAACCTTGCACAATTAACAAAAGGAGCATATAGTCTGGGTCCATTCATGACAACCGATTTTCTGGGTCCCGACAAAAGCCACTTTATGCATGTGATTGTGCCTGCCGCTGTTTCATTTTCAGTTTAGACTATATCATATGGGCTTCTTGCAGGAAGGAGGAGGCAATGCTTTTTGGTCCTGTGGATTTCAAGTAAATCTTGCTCACATAAAATGGCTGTCCGTTTCCTCCCACATGGTTTTCTGTGGGTGGTGTCTACGGTAGCTTTATACGACCAACCAACCTTAGAAGTTACATAAGCACGAAATGTGTAGGTCAGTCCGTAACCACTAAATGATTTTGAAAAGAGTCATTTTTCCAGTGACCGAGGGTTGATCCTCGGTCATTAGCATGGAAGGCGAGTGTGCTACTGACTGAGCTATAGACCCAGCACGCAGGAACGGCCGGGACAAGCAGAAGCATGCGTTGTGAGAAAGCGCGTGGAGCGAAGAGGGGTGGAAAGGGCAAGAAAGAAAGGAGCAGAACGATGGTGCACAGAAGCAGCCCGTGAATGGCGAGCTGGTATATGGGCCCAGCAGGTTGTGTCGCTGCAGTGGCTGCAAAACAGCAGTGTGCCTAGCAGCTATCAGAAGGCCATCGAGCCCCGGATGTGACAACTTACCGTCGCAAGCAGGCCCGGCAATCAGACGAACTGCGTCGAGGTCATTGGGCGGAGGCTGCTTGAGCTTGACGCCTTATGATTGAATCATTCTTCGCGTTGATCGTCAAGCATCAACGCGATGTATTTCGCGTCGAAGTGCATTGATGCAAAGAAGGACGTTGAGTATTGATGCTCAACGCCTTTCAACTTTTCAACCTAATGTTGAAAGACTTCTAAAACATTCAAAGTATTTTCATAAAATGTTATTTTGTTTAAAAACCCTTTTTGCCAACCAAGGCCCTATAAAGCTACTGCATTTAAACGCATTAGGCAGAATGACTAAACTATGCAGTAAAGCATTTTATTCATAATTGTGAATGAGAAATATTAAAGCATTGAACCTCAATGAATGCCGCATGTCAAAAGGTTGGAAGCTTACAAGTAAAACCCAGAAAACACAGATTTTCCAATATAAAATAATGTGGAAATATGGGGTCGAGGACTTGTAATATGCAGAGTATTTTACAATAATTTTTTTTTTAATGGATGGTGCATTGACAAATTTATAGTAGTTGCACGGAGGCTTTAATTAAAAATAAATAAGTGGCATAGTATTTTTTGAAACTACCTCGGTGTCTTTGAAGCAAGGCATTGGAGTGCGGATCCCCTGTTGACAGGTTCAAATCCCAACCGAGGTGCCCGCAATATGATGGAGAATTGTTGCGGGAAAGGTGCCGTGTAACCAAGGTTTTGACCGCACATCAAAAGATCCCTAGGGGGACAGAATGAATCTTCAGTTGTTCACTGGGGTGTGCTGGATGGCCCTAGTTAGTTCGGCACGTGAACCCTCACATTTAAATTTTCAGTCTTTCTTAAAGACACGTGCACTGAACCATGGCAGTGCAGTAGAAAAAATAACAGTCAATGTTTCAACGGCTACAGTTTCTTACTCGAGTTCTAATAATGTATTGTGTACCTCATCTTCGCTCTTTGGTCATGATGCAACACTGTGGTCCACTGTATCTCTTTTCTAGATGTCCTGCAGTTCACACGGTGTTGAAGCCTTTTGCTGCAGGAGGCATAAATGAAGTGGTTTGCTTCGAACTAATTATTCAGTGAGCTTTTCAGGTCGGCCTGCTCCTGCATCCGGACCAGCCATGGCTTTGCGGAAGTCCCGACGGCATTTTTAAGTTCACCGATGAAATATGCTTGCTCGAGGTGAAATGCCCGTATAAATGCAAGGACAAAAAAATACTTGATGCCTCAGGACAAAGCATTGAACGCTATCTGCAGTGTGCTGATAACAATATAATGCTAAAAGAGTCCCACAGATACTACACACAGGTTCAGATCCTGCTGTACTTGCTAAATGCGAGAAAGTGTTTTTTTTTTTCGTTTACTCTAGCAAGCAGACCATCACAGTTCGTGTGGCCAAAGATGATGCCTTTCTTCAGCAAGCAGTTCCTGCTTTGGAAAATTTCTACTTTAAGTGGTTTCTACCTGCCCTTGCTAAGCAGTGACTTTGAGAACGGGTGAATCGTTTTTGTGTACGCGAAATGTGTATTCTCTAGCAGTGGCAGTGACTGTATTTTTAGTCTTTAATCCATTTTAAAAACATGTATATTTGTTCAAAAACTGTTAAAACTCTCTATAGTACAATAAAAAGAAAAACTTGAGAAACGTGTTTATGTATTACTGGTTCTCCATTCTCAAGTAAATGCACACATGCTTAGTCTAGTACCATAAAATACAAAGCAGCACATGATCTACAGTCACAAAAAATGAAAATAACATCCAGTTTTTTGGCCTGAATAAATAAGCTGTGCATAGCAAAAAATTCACCAGGACAGAGGGGACACGATGCTAAATTGACCTTTTGGCGAATATGTGCTGCCACCTAGACACGCGACTGGGTTCGAGACTAAGTGACAAGAAAACAATGCGTGCGCGCGGCCTCTCCTAGCGTCACGCCTCTCCCACCCGTTCGACACCCAAAGCGTTGGCCACATCCTGTTCACCCATTGAGGCGCTGTGACCCAGATACGGCTCCCCCAAACTCGCCTTTGTCTCCATCATGCGTTATCGTCTGCCCCGTAGTCGACATAAAGAAACCATCTTCGCTCTCTGCTCAGCGAGAAGGAAGAGACGGAGGGTACTAGAACCGTTTACTCTCGAACCGATGTTTCTACAAAAGGTCCTTTGTTGAGAAGGTGACGTTACCTGAGTCGAGATTAAAAAACAAAAAAAAAATTCTCTACAAGCCGACGTTTATGGCATTGTGGGCACCTCTGGGTTTTATTGCAATTAATGAAATTCATTAGGAAGAAAGACACAACTGTCTTTCTTATAAGCTTTTACGCCGTAATAAATCTCTACATGTCAGTTTTCATTGCACAAACATTGTGCTCAAGTGGCTCAAAGAATTGTTTTCTTTTACCTTTCCATCCCGATTCACGCCATAATCTCAAGCTGACATTCTATCCTCACTGCCAGATTCATATTTTGGTGAACTGTTTGACACATGAATGCAGACGTTATTAACGCCTAATAATTGGTGGCTGAAGATTTGCAAGAATACAGCACATGTGGAAGACATTTGTCATGCATGGAATGAGCTCAATCGGAATGCGGTTGTTTAACATATTATACACTTTGATTCTCTGAATCATTCTTTCCACGTGTATTCGCACTTGGGCAACGTTGTACGTGTCTCTAACCTCTTCTGCGTTAAATTGGGGTCCATGAAAGAATGGTGGCATAACAAGCACAGCGTTTCCATTTCCTAAAACTGTTCGGATTCCAGGGAATCCTTTATCTGCAAGAATCACATCTCCAGGCTGAACCAGATTTAAAAAAACAGAATTGGCAGTGACATGCGCATCAGATAGCCTACCTCCAAAAGCCTCGGAGTGAAAACAAATCATGCCGCCTGGTGTTATAGCAACTAAAAATTTCAATGTATTTCCCCCTTTGTAGTTGGAATAAAGCGTTCGTTGTTGCTGCCCAGTTGGTGGCTGCTCAGTGCGAATCTCTGTGCAGTCAATAATCATGGTGCAGCCTGGATAGTGCAGCTTAAAGCTGTCTGGCATCATAGCCCGAATAACTCTAGCTGGGGGACGAAAAATCCATTTTTTCGTTGCCACGGCAAGGGTCTTCAGCACACTCTTGAAATGCCGCGATGCGGAAGTTTCATTTATAAAGAAAAGAATGGCGAGGGATGAATAGCTAATTCCAAGTTTCAGTTTCATTATTAAGAGAAGTAGCCTGTTCTCCATTGAAACATCACACTTGCGTTCGGAAGAAATGGGAAGTAGGCTGAAAAGCAAAGCAAACACCACTTGGCTCACACTGCATAGATCTTCAAGAGCAGTGGCAGACTTTGCAATGGTGTCATATCCTGCAAAGAAGCTTGTCCTATGGTCAGGACCACTATGCCTGCTGGCAACGTCTGGCTTGTGCTGCACGCCACAGTCGCTGGTCTCGCAGTGCATCACTTGAGTCGATGCTTCTGGTCCCCGAATGAAACATGTAAACACAGAAAAGTTCGTGGTATAAGTGCCCGTGTCTTCAGTTTGTGTTTCCTGAAAGAGTTTTAAAAATTTGATGCTTAATTAACATGTCCACTGCATAGGTCTCCCAGTTGATCATACCACATTAAGTATATGATTGCTATAGCCCAATACAAGCTAAAAATGCACCAATGCTTCGCCTCCATTTTGCGCTCAGCGAGTTTAGTCACGTTTTGACTCGCAAGCCGTCAAAGTACTATTGAAGGTAGAAATCTCGTACTGGAGGCGCAGCCTCTGGCTCAGTCTTACTTGTATCTGGCTATAGTAAAATTTCACCAGATACTATTGGGTTTTCCCTGCTGCTGCTAGCCTTGAAGAATGACACAAGGCACTAATTCAACAAAAGTCATTTATTCACTTACCGCCGCAATCCGCAACGCCCTCCCCCAACCCCATACATACATACATTGTGACAGCTTCCGTTCTTGTGTGCGACAGAGCACCACTGGTGTAGACGACTGCACCTGGCCACCTTACGGGGGATATCATTAAGGATGATTAACCTACAGGCAACCTGGGCTACAGTTCTGTGCTTCCACGGTGCCCCGATTTCTTCCATCTTCAAGCAAAATGAATAGGGGAAGCTCAAGATGTCTTGGGGTTATTCCTTCCTCGGTGTCTTCAACGGCCAGGTTTTTGCACATGTTGATGCCCAGGGGGACTGGGTCGTCGTGTCCACTCTTTGGACCAATGACTGTATCCCCGACCAGGATGGATGCGGCTGTGGTGGGTCTAGAACAAGACTGTTGCGGCCCTTCTGGTCAATTTGTGGCTGCGCTTCAAAATGGTGCCCATTCAACTGCAGTGGCAACGAGTCGCCCACAAAGCCAAATGAATGGAAGCACAATTCCTCCCTCCTTCCTGCCCAAAGAACAAAAGAAATCATGAATGCTGCTCGATGAGAGCTTGTCACCCTCTTGCGTTGTCTTCTTTGCCATCGCAGGCTGTACCATGGTGGACATGGTGTGGAAATCCCCAAGAGGTGGTCGGGGTCGTCTCCATCTGGAATCTGTGGTGCATCTACTCCTTCAGGTTCATAAAAGAGCTTTATGTCAGTCACATGAAAAGACCTACACACCTCACCAGATCTGCAAAGCTTGTGTGTGAAAGAGGTTGGAAAACCCTTCTCACAAACTTCCCGGCATTTAACACTGAAAGGATGCGAAGCCTCTAGCCATGTCACCCAGCAGACATGTTTACAACGGCACCTGATCTCCTACCTTGAACTGCAGATTCAGTCGCCCTTCATTGTGTTGCTCGGCCTTCTGCAGTCTTAAGAAGTCGAGGCTCTCCCGAACTATTTGAAATTTTTCTGGGACATACTTCCAGAGATCTGCCAACGACATAGGGGTGAGCTGCATGCATGCTGGTTCTGTGATAAGAAAACGGTTCCTATGGGAATAAGAGTTCTTTCCCAAACTTTAGTTGGGCTAAAATAAAACCAGATACACTGGTTAATTCTTACACTAGTAGCGAATGCCTTTTCTTGCAATTTTTACACCAAAATCCTTGTACCACTTCATGTGCACATTATTTTAAGCTTTGGCTCAACTCTGATATTTATTAATGATACTTTTAAATATAAGTCACCTCACGGCTTGGCCTTCTTGCATCTGGCCAGGCTAGTTGCAACTCAAGACAACTTTACAAGTCTTGCTCCTCTGCGTCCAGCCAGAGTCAAACCTTGCATATATATCACGAGGGACTTGCGGCAGTGTACGAGGTACCAGGGTTCGAGATAGGGAGCCGAAGACTTTATCGTTCCCCCCGGTGGGTAGGCCATGCTGCGAACCTCGCGTTATATCAACCAAAATTGCTGGCCCGGATAGGGCCGGGTTGGTAGGCATTGTCTATTCTTCAGGGGCATAGCAGAAAAGAAACGCAACGACACAAAAGCCAAGCCGAAGTGCAAGACGTGGAACAGGACAGCCAAACGTTTTGCGAAGCAATGGATCATCCCATAAATGAAAGCAAAGCGAAACTAGTTTGCGCAATTAGCAACACTCATTTTGTCGAGCAGTCAGTTAACACAAGCATATACAGACCGCCACGTGAATATATACATATCAACAATGCCACGGGCATTATACTCCCAGGGATGCCGCCTTTCGACCGATTGCATCACACTTAGTGGTTATCCATCTTGTATTTTGGCCTTCCATTGTACTGTACCACTGCATATGTACCTCATTATATCTTGTATTATGCCAGGCTATGTTGGAACTCGAAATAACTTTTCACGAGTCTTGTTCTTACAGCTGCGTCCTGCCGGAGTAGAACCTCGCATAAATATCACGAAGGACTTGCACAGTGTACAAGGTATCCCGGTCCGGGATGGGGAACCGCCTTAGCGAAAAGTGGCTCAATTCTAGTATACTTCTGCTGTGCTTATTATGCATACTACCCCTGTAATAATTTTGTGTTAAATTGGCCGATCTCGAGTATACTCGCCGATGATAAAAGCATACCATTAGTATGCTCGCAGCTCTATTTCGGAATAGTTTTCAGGACACTCCGTGCATACTGCTAGGAAAAAGTTAGCATACCTTGGGTGAGCTCCCAGTCTGATTCCAGTGATCTGTAAGCTTATTCTGCTAAAAGGGCACTTGAAGCACCCGATAACGAGAATTTAATGTAAAGGCAAAGAAATTATATTAAGTGGTACACTGAAATGAGAATGTAAAAGAAATCGCTAGCAGTGGACACAAACCTAGTCTCGATCACAGGGAATTGAGGTTTATGTCAATGCTGGCAATTTGTTTTACAGAAGGCTCACATTTCAGTATTCCACCTATTAGTTTCTTTACCAGTACATTTCCATGTGCACTGTCAGAAACGTGGGGTGGAACGATAATGCCCCTTTGCACTATGATAGCGAAGAGAAGTATGAATGCATGCACCCAAAGGTTTAACAACGGAGATACTTTATTTATAAACAAGTTGATATACACTTTGTATACATGAATAGAAACACTGTTTAGGTTGCCTTGAACCTATCTATACAGGGTTAAACAAATATTTACACTTGCCTGTGTACTATATATCTCAAACAGGTTGCTTCTACTGTTAAGAAACCTAAATTTTCTGGAAAAAAGGGTCAAAAGAAAGCTCATTGCCACCTTTACAATCAGAAAGGCAAAAAAAGTTAGCATTTGCTTTTCATGGAGGCATTATCAGTTAATACATGGCTGCATACTTATTGATGATGCCTTCCTCACAGGTTGCAAGCACTTTTATACCGTGTTTTTTATTATGTAAATTTCGTAACGCAGCTCTTTGGTAAAACAACTGCCAACTTGTGGAGTAGTAACAGAAAATTAGGCCTTTATTTTTTTATACAAGGAATACTTTTCAGTGTGATTTCGCCACAAAAAGCTGTTGAAAGAAAAACACTCACCACATCGGCTTTTGTTATTTGAAGTGGCATGGTGTACAACACTGCAAACTTTGTAGTAGTTGTCATTTCGTTAAAAAAAAGCTTGTCTTCACTCTGCCCTTTTTACCTGTGCCACTTCAAAACACAGGTAAGAAAGAAAAAAAAGCTGGAATGCCAGCTCCTTTATTTCTTCTATAAAAAAGGTCCTTCAAAAGACCAAACGACACTAAAAATTAGAGTAAAAACCTTTCAGTGTCATTTGGTTAAAAACAAAGTTTCTTGAAATAAAAAGCTCTTCTCACTCGGCTATGAAGGGGACAGTTATAACTGTCGCCTTCATACAACAGAAAATAAGAAAGTAAAAGAATTCGCTCTCTTGTGGCAAGCGGAACAGTTCGCTTTTTGTTTCGTGAAGTTGTATGATGTACCGATTGTTTTGGTAAGGTTAAATGCCAATTTTTGTAGTATAGTCAGATACAACGTAAGACCAGGGCGAGGGAAACGAAGGCTGGCAAGGAGGAAACAGGCTGGACGCTGAAGGGAAACCTCCCCTCCTCCCTACGTTCCATCGGCTTCCTCCTCGCCAGCCTTCGTTTCCCTCGCCCTGCTCTTTAGTTGCATCTGACTATAGTGCGAACTGCCGATTTTGGCAGTAGTAGCACAAAAGTCAGCCATTTTAAATGACTGAAAGGGACATTCAGTGCCATTTAAATAATAAAAAAAGCTTCACTCTGCACGGCTTCGTTTCTTCTGCAAGGCTGCGTTGTAACACTTCCGCCACAGGAAGGACCGCACGGTTATAACATTTTCACCCTCGAACTTGCCCATGACGTCAGCTGAAAAGAAAGAACATTCTTAAAGCTGCTCTGATGATATAATTCAAATAAAGCAGGGAACTTCTACTTTACACAACCTTGTGCAACTGTTCCGCTGATGTTCCCAAAAATGACATCCCAAAAGTGACCACGTGGGCCTACACATTGAGGAGGGCAAACATTGTCCCCTTTCAGGTCAATCAGGTAACAAACCTACAATGAGCGCAAACAGGCAATGATTCTTCCAACATCCATTCATACTTTATGAAGTTGCTTCATAGGACAAGGTGCAAAAGATAAATTCTAGACCAGGGGTTCTCGAACAATATATATCTTGAGGAACACTCATTTTTCTTGGGGGATATCATGGCCAGCTTGCTCAAACAAGTGTCTCAGCTGAGTCTGGATGAGAGAATGCACAACCGAGGCTAGCACAAGTGCGAAGTGGAATACTCGGTTTAGAACCAGGCACCCGTGAGCCCCAGGCCTGACAGGCTTTCTTTCACTCAGTCTCAGGTGAGGCACTCATTCGAGCAAGCCATGAAGAACCTTGTTCTCAGCATTGCGGCAATAAAGCAGTGCAGAGGCTTATACACCTTATAAGCAATAAGAATTAAAGGAGCACTGAACGCATTTTCGAGGCCATTTTTTTCAGAAGATAGAGGTGCAGTTAAAATACATTCAATGTTGCAGATGACAAAATTGCTTACTATGCTTGTGAGAAGTAACACAGAAGTAACATGTCTGCTTCCCAATCACACTAATGTGATAACAGACGGTCTGTCATGTCCCCCAAGCACCCCTGTGCATGCCCGAGGAGTGGCATATGACAAAACACCATAGATGGGGAAAGGGGTAAAGGAGGTCCGGACCCTTCGGGCCACACCCCTAGCTATTTGTCTGGTGTTTGGACGAGCCTAAAGAAATTGTATCACATTTGAAGAAAGTTCATAGAGTCACGGGACACCCCCAGCCCCCCTCTGATAACGTCTAAAAAGGCTCATCTCCCATCCTGCATGGAGTACCAGCTGAGCTTAGAACAGCGTTTGACCCAAGCGTTTAACCTCAGCGAAGCGTGTGATAAGACGCGCAAGCCACCACATGATGGCACTGATAGTGTAAAGCAGTCGACTGCCCGTCATTCACCTTCAAATCGAAGACGGGTGTACACCAGTCATTGCAGAATTTTTACTCAGTATATTCCAAAGCTTTCAACTTCTGCTACCTTTGCTGGCTGCATATTCACATTATGTTACTCTAAAATACACAAGACGTCAAAAGGCACTTATTGGGAAGCTTTTAAAAAACCTAAGACATCCAAACGTATTCAAATCTAACATACCAGTTCTGATACGCCTCCCTGGTGCGCCGGGGGTGCTGTGACAACCGGCTGCTGCAGGGCTCTCACGAGACGAGGAAGCTGTGGCACAAAAAAAAAACAATTGACAGAAATGTTGAGCAGCAGGCAAGCTGGAATATGGCAGCTGACTACCATTATCCCACTAAAGTGTCTTCCACTGCAAAATGCACAAGCCACACGAGGAAGCTAATCCGTATTCCAGCACCCAGCACAACTCCCTCCTCAGCACCGCCGCAGGGTACAGAACAGGACATGTCATGTTGCGAGACATGCCAAAAAAAAAAAAAACATACATCAAGCAGACTGATTTGCAGGCAAACTGGAGGTTGCTACGGGCTATCAGCTGCACACATGCTGTTTCCGGGCTTGTTTATAGTTACCCATTTTGTGAGACTGTTGAGGCATCTGGCAATATTAATTGACTGGGACAAAGAACACATGACGATATAATTGAGGCAACGACAACATGGGTAGCTGGTAGAAACATGTGAAGTTGAGCGACATTCGAATGCTGCTAAACACGAAGAAACAAGCTGGGTCACAAAGCAGTGGCCATGGCACACTCGTCCTCATACCATGTCACTGCTGCTTTAGCTTCTCGCGTCGAGGCACAACCACCAGTATATTTCGGTCATTACGCAGTCATTTCAGCTTGCATTGTCCACGACTGGAGACGACCCCTAACATGCCCAAGGGCAGAGGATAACAAGAAGCAACCTACTAACCTTTTTGTAAATGGGATAAAAAACAGTTTTAAAATAAAAAAACGGGCTTTCAGCTTAAAAGCTACGGAACAAAAATCATCATACAAAAACTCAAGCATCCAAGAACAGACAGACACCAAACCTGGTTTTTCAGAAAAATTATAAATCAAGTAACTTCTTACACTAAGAGCGAAAACATAGCAAAGTTTTATTCAACACATTTCCAAGCTTTATTATTGTTATTATTTCAGCATAAACTTGTGATCATTTCCTTCGTTCAAAGTTCTTTCAGTAGAGAATGATAATAAAGGCACACAATTATTCCATAAAACCTTTCACACTTATAAATGCAGATTCTTATCTTTATGAAGTGTTTACTACAAAAAGACCTGCATTAAAGGGGCCCTGCAATCATATTTAAGCGTCTACCTTTTTTGCGGTTTCCACGTCTCTTGGGGTTCGGGCAAGCCAACGGGCACGGAGAGAGTGACTAAATATCAGTGCGTCATATTTAAACCGGACGACGCGGAAACCTCCTCCACCGACGAGGGCGACCCGCGGTACCGAAAGCGCGCGAAATGTGACGTTTTTGGTCCTGGGCTTACTACTGGTCAGAGCCGCTAAAAGCTTTTTTTTTAGTCGAGATACAAAATATAAGTGTCGCGAACCGTTTCAATTATGTATGAAAGTAGTTTTTGTTCAGTATTTTAGATCAGAAAAGAAACAAATGCAGTTTATAAAGTACGGAAACAAGAAATTACCCGTCGACATACCTGCCACCAAGCGGCGGAAAAAGCGGCGCATATTAGAAAGGGCTAGTGGGATGAGGCGCCGACGAATGACGAGCGTAGAAAGGTCTCGGAGCGTAGAAAGGCCATTTGGCGGTATGGCAGCGCGAAGTGGCTCCCGTTCTGTACTGATTTTTACCCCGTGTTTGCTGTCATTTGCGGCCAATGAAGTGTTATGCCGAAATAGTCTTTAATCGCGCAGCAAATGCAATGCGAGCCGCCCTGGCCGCCCGCTTCATACAGCCTATCCAACACACGCTTTAGTGGCGCCCTCTCGAGCCGCCGACACGGAGTGCGGCAGCCGTGAGCGCTCGATGAGCTCACTATCTCTCCTCTATGTTCACGGCCACTGAAGCCAGGACCTACGACGTCATGAAGGAGGTTATTTTTTGCTTGTTTTTGTAATTCTAATTTGCCTATAACTTTTAAAATAAAGCGAATTTTGCGAAAAGAAAAGTTTCCTTAAGTTACTACGTTCAGTGCGCTTAGGTTCGGTGCAAATTAAAAACCAGTAAAAAGTCATTGCAGGGCCCCTTTAACGACCGGCTGAACTAAGTATAAACGTTGCAGAAAAATAAGGATCTGTCTTTAGCTGTGTCAAAACACATAATGTAATGTAATAATTGTGTTCCCTTATGGAACAATACTGAAATAGTTTTGACTAAAGAAAATGACCACAAGTGTATACTGAAAGAATCAATAACAATGATGAAACCTAGAAATCTGCTGAATGCCTTCCCTGTGTTTCGCCATTGAGTGGACGCAGTTTCTTGGCCTATATTTATTTTAGAAACAAGTAAGATGCCTGTCTGTCTTTGAAAGTGATGTTGAGCTTGATAATTTTTATTTCCTAGGTTGAAAGCTCAAGGGCATTCCCTGTTGTTTGTTTAATCACATTTACCCAGACGTTAGTATGTTGCTCCTTTGCATTCACTGTCTTTGGGTATGTTAGGGGTTGTTAACAGTATAACGCTGTACGATCCAGGAAGAAATTTCCTTTGTAGAGTGGTGGTAAGCAGAACAGAAATGGTAAAGTGTGTCTTTGTGTCTTCCCCTATGTCTCCTCTTTTGGGTCTCCCATTAGTTTTTTGTCAATTAAAACTCAGCTTTTTTTTGACACTTCTCTGCATTTGTGTCATCCTTCAGAGGACCCATCTTTTATAAATTATTCTTGTTTAGCCTGTACTTGCTAGCTTGCACCAGGCACGCATCCAGGATGGGGGGGCATGCCCCCCCCCCCCCCCCCCCGCCAAGTCTTCCATTTTCCTGGGGCCTCCTCTCCCCCATCCCCTCATACAACATCTTGTCACGGGCGCTGCTAAATCAAAATCCTGGCAACGTGCCTGGCTTGCACCCTTATTTTTTTGTTTGCTCATTACTGTAGGATTCAACTGTAAGCACAGTGTTAATGCACAGTAATAAATAGCAGCATACTTTTGTGGGCTAGTGCTGATGATTGGACCAGTTGGTAGACAATTATTAAAAACTGTGAAAAATATGGGAACAGAGGATACGGACACAACACAGCGCTGTGTTCATCTCCTCCTTCTTGTCCGTGCGATTCCCATTCTTTGTTTTTAATAATAATAAATTTTTAGTGATTTTTTGTTTGGTATCATCTGTATAGGGGTTTATTGTAATGACCTACCTGTCATTGCATTCACTTTGGGGCAGCTCCCCCTTCCTTATGGTGCCATCGTCGAGGAAGTGCAGGATGGGCGTCACTCTCACTCTTCTGGTGCAGTTCCCCAGGTTCCCATAGGTTACAAGTTGCCAGCCAAACTGAGTCAGGCGTGCTTGCCCTGCGGGAAATGTTAATTCCACTCTTTTAGATGTAGACACCCACGTTTTGCGTGTACCTGAAAAAAGCTCTAACAGATCGGAAACGCAATGATTAACCCTTTTTGAATGCATTTTTTTTTTGCTGAGAACATACATAAACGTTACACGCTGTTGCACATTCAGTGGTGCGGCTTAATTTATGACGAGCATTTTTTTATATAACTTCACGCATTTAGAGAAAATATACAATATAAGGGGAACTATGCTATACATTTACACATTACCTGATGTCATAAAAGCAATAGAGCAGGGAAGGCTGTGCTGCATCAATTACAAATTTATAACCAATTAAAAGTTGGTATTTAGTTTATTTATTACTATAGGCTATTATTCTTGGACAGAAAAAATAACTGCGCGAGTTGGTACGTTGGTAGCCTTTCCACTCCATCGAATATTCAGGTTCTTTTCGCATTTTTTCACGCTTTTGCTTTTTCTAGCTGCTCTAGCTACTCTGCTTTTTGTAGCGGCTTTCGCCGCCACTAAAAAAACGTGACATCCAAACTCACTTTATTTACATCACACAATCGCAAACTTCGAAAGCGTGCCGCTTCGGCGTACGCGAAGAGACCGCGCGTCTCTACGCCACAACCATAAGCAGGCAAGAAATCATGCTGATCGCTCTTGTAACGTTTTTCTCGCACCCGCTTTACGAAACGAATCGGTGGCGAGCGGCTTTTGGGACCACACGGCAGAAGCATGACGTGTGATTGCTTGAACTGCCATCAGACTGCACTTGAACGCTCCGCAAAAGCGTCGTCGGACGAACGAACGTCGTAGAACGGCGCCCAGAACAGTCCTTCGGTTCCGCCGCACGCGAATCTTTCTCACTCTGCGGAGCGAGCTATAGGTTTCGAACAATGTACGCTCTTTTCAAATAACGAAAAAACACCGGCCAGAAGCATTGTTAGAATCAAGCATAGCTTAGCAAGCACATGGTACACGACAAAGTTTGAAACAGCGGCGCACTTCGCAGAAACAAAATAACAATGCTCACCGGTGCTCGCAGCAGTAGTCGATCATCGGCTGTCCGCAACTTGCATTGGTAACGTAGCGTCTCCCAGCTCTCAGTCATCCCTTGCTCTTCTTGAACACGGTCTTCGTAAGGAAGATATCTAAAATATCTGCTAAAACGGCTAAAACGTAAAAAGGAAGCGATTCCCGAAGCCTGCGGAACCCCAGCGGTCAGTGGCAGCAAGGCAGCAATCAAACGGACGCTGATTACGATAGCGATGGTCTTGCGCAGTCTTCAAGAGGCTCTTTCTTGTTTGCTTTGAAAGCGAAACTAAGCAAATTAATATTATATTACTAATAATAATGTCACTATAATGTTGTAAAAAATTAACAAAAATTTAGTTTATTTTAGGTTTTATTTCATCTTTAAGTTTTCTTTTTCAGTGCTCGCTTCCGTGCGTGTGTGCGTTCATGCGCCGTGTTCGTCTTCGCGTGTGGATGCGTCCGCGTGCTTTTTTTGCGTGCGTCTGTGCTTGTGCGTGCGTGTGCGTATGCGTGCGTTTGCTCGTTTGCACGCGTGCATACGCGCGTGCGTGTATGTGTGTCTGCGCGCGCTAGCATATCTCTTTGTGAGTTTTATTGAACTACGCCAGAAAGAAGACCGATTGGATGTCCCTGGACACTGTAATAAACACTAAAGATTTTATTATTATTATTATTATTATTATTATTATTATTATTATTATTATTATTGAAATATGCCAGCGCGAAGTCCAGTGGTTCTTCCTTAACTCTGCAGTAAACACTAGTTGATTAATTGATTGATTGATTGATTGATTGATAGGGTGACCAGACGTCCCGTTTTGGCCGGGACAGTCCCGTTTTTGAGGTCCGCTTCTGCCGTCCCGTCTTTTTGTCCCAATAAAGAATCATCTCCCGTTTTTGCAAGAGTGCACAGTTTCAAAATTGGCACCAAGCGAGTTGAAGCAAACCGAAACTATGCCTACTCGTTACAAGTATATTTTACAAAAATAACCGTTGATACTTTAGAATATTTAAACTCAATTAACTTGTTTACCGGGAGTGCGCTACTTCTGTAATCCTAATCAATACTAATGGCGCGCCTAAATTATACTTGAAGTGTCAGCGGTTGCTTAGAGCGTACTTTGAGTAGGCTAGTAGTTATATGATCTAAACATACTTGGCAAGTATACTTGGATCATGGAACGACTCCCGCAAGCTATATACTACTACTCTACTTTTTGTATTATTCTATTACACTCCCTGCCTTATAGTATACTAGAAGTATGTCGAGTATACTTTTATTACGCTCTTTTTCGCTAAGGGGGGTCATCTGAAACCACATAATCAATCAATTTTATAAATTTCTAAGTCTTGTGGGAAGCGCCGAGATGCGTTAAAGTTGCCAATCGTGCAACAGGTCTGATGCTGGCGCTGCGAAAACAAGGGTAATAAAATTATTTTTCGCGTTGGCCCACCGTTATTTTTTTCTGGAGAGAAAGCTATTATACGATGACTTTCCTCCGATGGGTCTCCGCCACAGGTACATAGTATCAGGGAGATTAGTATGTGTGGTTCACGGGGAACAAGAAATAACTGCAAGAAATTTAGCTTCACCAACTTTACATATGCCTCCATAACCGAAGAGGTCTACGAGGTTTCATCGTATCTGCACCTCACACTAACTAATAGTGGCTAAACGAAGAATAGCCTAATTTTGCAGGTTCTAAAATAATACGGCCCTTGAAACTCAGGAAGCTTATGATACCGAGTAAAACATCTATACTTTGAGCTGCAATCATGGTTGTTGCTAACGCCATATCACCTACATGTGTGCTGCTTCGTCGCTGAGTTTTTTGGACGTACTGTTATTCTGTCGTGGTTCTCTAGAGTGATCTTTGTCTCCATATATTTTTTGGCCGCGCTGTTTTGTGATATTTGGTCATGTGCTGTTCTGTCGAGTATGCCACACGCGTGACACACGCATGCCACCCATTCATGGACAAATTATATATTTTTGAAGCATGAATCGTTGCGTTAATTGGAAAAAATTTAACGAACCATAGTGAAAACAACTGCGAGAATTTACGTAATCAATACGTCCTACCAATGTGACTCGAGCAGTAGGTATGCAAGTGTCTTGGCAGCAGAAATGTATAAGGCTGTTCCAGAAGTGTATATTCAACGTTGTCGGAGGAACGAGATGACAGGTTTGATGCTAGGCGTAAGCGCAAGACGCCGTTGAGACACAATAGATACGCCCCGCAATCCTGACACAAGAGGATGAAGGAAATCAAATTAGGCATCGGATGTGCAGACAGCGTGAGGTTGGCCTGCCACAGTATGGCGACACTAGTTCACATTGTATAATATATCATGTGCTAAGTAAAGATAACGGCGAACAGACAATAAATATTGAACTGAAAATAAAGGATTAATGGGCGAACTGGTGCCAGAAATGTAAGGAAAAACAAACGTTGACAAAGTGGCAGTGAATGTCGACGGAGGCGGCATCGAGCGACGACGACCCTCTATCTGTGATCAGCAAGCAATTCAGGAGCACCGTGCTGGAGGACACTGGAGTCGGACGAGCTTTTGTGTTGACGTACCGTGTGAAATAATCGATTGCGACGAATATCCTGCTAATTCTCATTCTCCACAGAAGGAAGTGACCAAGCAAATACATTCAGATCTGATGGAAGGGCGAAGTTTGGGGGGGGGGGGGGCAATTGGTTGCAAGAGTCCTGCAGGCTGCATGGGTGGTTTCTTGTGTTGTTGACACTTGTGGCACGATCGAGCTTAGAAATTGACAGTTTTGGAGAGCTTGGGCCAGTAGTACTCTTTGCAAATCCTTGCAAGCGTTCTACTGGATCCCAGGTGTCCAGCCGTCGGGTCGTCGTGACAGGTTTGGGGCGCTTGTGCTCGAATACTTGTGGGGATAACCTAAGCACGTTGAGCAGTTGTCACCTAAGTTTTATTTCTAGAGTATACCTTGATGAATGGTAAAGGTGTCAGGGCTCGTGCAAATACCCATGAAACTGCATTCCCTTGTCCCTCCAGGCACTCGATAAGCGCGTACAGCTGAGGATTCTTTCGTTATAGTGCTGCCATGTCGCTGACATTCCCTGCGAAATTAAAAATGTCTTCGCCGGTGGGCTTGAACGCCAACTCGGCAGGTGCCCTCGATAAACAGTCGGCGTCACTGTGCTTACGGCTGAACTTGCAGACGAAAGTCATGTCAAATTTTTTCAGTCGGAGGCTCCACCGTGCGAGACGTCCTGATGGGTCCTTCATGTCCGCGAGCCAACAGTACGCAGGGGGGTCTGTAACCAGATCTAGTAAGCCGTGCTGCTTCTCTTTCTCACAATCACACTTCAGGGCATCTTTTCTGAGGTGTGTCAGCGGAGCCGAAATTTTCGTGAAATCTCTTACGAAGCGTCGATAGTCGGCAAGAATTTCACGGAATCTCTGAACTACGTTGTTATCCGATGGGCGAGGAAATGCGGTTATGGCCGATATTTTTGCAAGAACAAGGCATACACTTCGCTACTCACAACGTGACCCGGGAACTCATTTCACCTTAGGTAAACCGACACTTTGTAGGCTTGAGTGACAGGCCGATGGTTTTGATGGCTTGAAGCACTGTTCGAAGTTGTCTCACGTGTTCGTCGAAATCTCAATCAAATACCACAACATCGTCGCTGTGGACGAAGCAACTCTGCCATTTCAGGTCGGCCAGAACTATGTCTATAATACGATGGACGGTTGCGGGTGCTGTGCAAAGTTCGGAAGGCAAGACTTTATACTTGTACAGTCCATCGGACTTGACGAAAGTAGTCTTCTGACGGTCTCGTTCATCGACTAGCTCATCGACGAGAAGCATCGACTAGACGAAAACTAGTGAGAATGGCGCAGGCGGTCAAGAGTATCGTCGATGCCGGGAAGCGAATAGACGTCCTTCTTTGTTACCCCGTTTAGTCGACAGTATAGTCTAGGCAGAATCTGAATTTTTCGTCCTTCCCCTTTACCAGGGCGACTGGGGAAGCTCACGGACTGCTTGACTGCTCTTTGATGTCAATGTCGATTATTTCTTGAACCTGTTCTTAGATGACTTCCATCCACTTCATGGAAACACGGTACGGCAAAAGGTTGACTGGGTGCGCATCGTGGTCGTTAACGATACGATGTGTTGCAACCGCGGTTTGGCTAACGTTCGATGACGTCGAAAAACAGTCCTTTATTTTGGCAAGAACGTCAATAAGGTAATGTCGTTTTGAGACTGAGAGCTCGGAATGAACGTCAAGCTGAAAGGGCGGTGGGCTCTTCTGTTTCGTTGGCGAGAATTACCCTGGAATTGCAGTATTCGCATCTGGGTCCCGGAGGTGTTCAATGTGAAAGACGGTGGTGCCCTTCGTAAGGCGTTCTGCCTCCTGTCAGAAGTTTGTCAAAATATCCACGGTACAGTCATTACCAAACTCCGTCACACTACGGGAGACGCCGATTCCTCTCCCCAAGAAAAGTTGAACGCTTCCTGTTAGCAGAGCGTCGCCGCAAGTGAGTGTATCAATCTCGATGGGTACAGAAATACTTGACCATGGTGGAAGGTTCAGATTGCCGGGGTGGACCCGGATTACGGCTGACATCACGTCGGGTTTCTCCGGCGGCAGTAGAGGCTTTTGCAGCGTCAACTGGTTTGCTCCAATTTCAATGACGGCACCATACTCGCACAACATGTCTATTTAGAGAATCACGTCCCTGGCACAGTCCTGTAGAACGACGACATTTTCCGGGCAGCTTTCCACACAAATTTGGACTGCACCGGTACACTTTCCGGCGGTTCATATCAGCGGGCCATCCCACGGCGTCATAACCTTCCGAAGGCGTCGAGAGGGCGTCCCACTGAGAGCCGCATAGTCTGCACCGGTGTCAATGAGCGCCTTCTCGTCCTGGACATCGATAACTACATTGATGTTGTTCGGCGTATTGTATATAGAGTGGGCACCCTCCGACTTTTTTTTGAGGATCGTTACTTCGTCGGTGAACGGCAACTCCACCTCCCAGGGTGGCCGCGCTTAGTTTTTGGGGCGAGGCATAGAAAACAGGCTTTGTTGACGGGACCGATGAAGAGTCAACACTGGACGTCGTAGGGACGAAGAACGGGATCCTTGGGGTTCAGTGGGCATCAGAGGTGGTGATTGTGTGGGTACTCCTCGATGTCTCGAGGCCGCTCACCAAGGCGGGGACGAGGATCATCTGGCGGAAGTTGAACCGTCGTAAACGTGGCCGGCCTGCCCGCAGTGGTAGCAGAGAGGGCGTTGATCGGTCGTTGTTCACACGTCGGTCTTTCTCGCCCGGGGTATGTTTGGACCCTTCCGGGCCCCCCGGGCAAGGCAATACACCTCTTCGGCCCCTGCTTCTCGTAGACGAGTGTCCAGGCTTGGCCCGACAAGGATGATTAAGTCAGTCGCCTCTTCTATCCTCTTCTTCCTTCTTTCACTTTTCCTCCCACCTCTTTCTCTCTTCTTCTACACTTCCTTCCTTCCTTTTTCACCTTCTTAGGCGGCAAGGGCCATTCTTGAGTGGAAACAGGTCCTGTCCCTGCAACCACACTTGGGTATAGTTCCTGGACAGCACTGGTAGAGTAATTGCGTCAGTCAAGCCTTCCTTGCTATGGCACATTACCTACTCCCTGTTGGGCTCCATGGTGAGCGGTGCACCCGGGCACTGAATTTTCTTCCCATCCGTATGGGTTCAAAAACTAAACAACCTGATCGGGCCCTGAAAAGGACCCGCACCGAAGCACTACGAACATGTATATCCATGGACAATGTAAACGACCATTTTACAAGATTTTTTTGTAATCCACTATTACGAAGCATCCAAACCGCTTTCAAAAATGTCTCCGTTTCTTGTTGCCAAAGTGCTTGAAGAGACGCTAGGAGCGAAGTATAACGCCAAACAGCTCTTCTCAGGCGACCTTCTTGTGGAGGTTTACGAGAAATACCAAGCTACGGCTTTAATGAATCTCCAAACGATCCAAGATCTCAAAATGACACTGTCAGCTCATCGAACACTAACAACATCCGCGATGTGATCTCGGAAGACGATTTGATAGACAGTACCGAGGAAGAAATTGTCGAAGATCTGTAATTCCAAGGAGTTGTTGCTGCAAAGCGCATCACAATCCGACGAGATGGTGAGGAACGACCCACTAAACATGTCGTTTTGACCTTCGAGAGGTACACTTTGCTTCCGTCTCTAAAAGGGTAACTGCAAAGAAAAAGAAGTATATTTCTAAACAGCCTAATTGGGACAAGCATGTCACAAAGCAATTTTTCTGCCAAAAACAAAATTTTTTACGGCAATATTTATTCCGCAAGACTGATTTTAGTTTGCGGCTATTTCGTCCGTTTTAAGTCGCGCGCCACAAAGTTGGTATTATACGTCACGTAGAGGCTGCTATATGTAACGGAGTGACGTAAAACAGCCACTCCGCGCGCGCCAAAAGAGCGGGAGTTTCAAATGTGAAGAAGTTCTGACTCAGACTGCATTACCTCCTGTGGCATAAATATTGCTAGCAAAAATTTGTTTTTTCGCGGAAGATTTGATTTGTGACATGCTTATCCCAATTAGGCTGTTTAAAAATACATTTTTTTTTCTTTGCAGTTACCCTTTAAGGCAGGCTACATTAATTGCAAGGTGCGACTTTACGTCCCAAATCCACTCCGCTGCTTTCGGTGCCAGCGGTACGGTAACGGATCGCGCACTTGCCGCGGTCGTGAGACATGCGCCAGGTGGGGTGGCAGGGATTATACCGCGGATGGCTGCAAAGCTGAAAACAAATGTGCCAATTGCAGTGGCACCCATCCTTTCTACTCCAGATCATGTGAGCACTTCAACAATAAAAATCAAATTCTTGCACTTAAGGTTAAAGAGAACAAAGCTACCAAGATGCAAAGCGTCGCCTTTCCGCTTTCCAGAGGGGCTCTTTTGCCGAGGCGGTGTCCAGCAGGGGACCTGCGCCGTCCAAGGTATCAGTGGCAACCCAGGTGTCCCTTGGGAACACTGGGAGACCACTGCAGTCCTCTACTCCCAGGTTAAAGCTTTCTCTTCGTGAGCACTTCCTCTCGGCTGCCAAGGCAGCCGATGCACCCAGTCATTCCAAAGACTTGGGTGCCATTGAGGCAATGGAGGTGAATCCTTTGTCCGCACCTCGCAGGTCGTCCTCTGAAGAGAACAAGCGAGCCCCTCGCTCCTCCTCTCAGAAGAGGACTTCCTCACCCAAGAAGCCTTCAGCTTCAGGGGGGAGCACACCAACTAGCTCCCAGTGTCAGAACGGCAGGCAATGCCTGTCCGTGGTTCGAGGACTCCCTCTGGTGAGCATTTATATGTATGTTGGAACGACAAAAGTTATAAAAAAAAATTGCCTTTTGTCGAGCAGGTGTTTCCACAGCTTCCTATCTTTTCACAAGTCCCCCATTGACGTCATGCCGCGTGTTTCTCATGGCCGCCGCTCGCGGTTGCAGGTCGGGAAATATTCAAATTTTTCCTCGCGATTACGCGGCGGAATCGCAACATTTTGAGGAAAGGAGGTGTGTTTTCTGTCCCTTGTTACAAGCTAAACATTGTCAAAAGTAGAAGATGCAAATTCCTTCAATATTATAATCGTTGCACAGCTCCTCTAATGGAGACAATATTGTGGCGACAAATACACTGTATATTTGTCTTAGGTTCGTCTACAAAGAAGAAAGTTCAGTAGCTATGCAAACTGCACAGCGCGAGTGGAACAAATATATTACTGTAAATCCCATGAGAATCATCAAATCTGTCTATAACCGTTTTGAATTTCCGATTGGTACAAATACGATCAATCCGATCGACAAATACTTGTTCAATAACTCTTTCTTGGTTTAGCCGAGAAGGGGTTTCGGTTCTGCCGAAACAGGACGAAGAGACTGGAGATATGACCGAAATGGACCGTCGTTGCGTACATCAGGAGCAACGCGTAGAGGTTTGGGAGTAAAATATCGTAATAAACGAATATCAGCCGGAATGCACGTCGGTGTATTTTCTGGGACGTCAGCGACTGGCTTGCGCCATCTGTAGCTCGCAGTTTTATAGTTCCGCTCTCAGATCGGGAGCTCTGGTAGGCAAGCCCAATCTTTGCCTTCTGATCCGCGGCACCACATAACAGTTTCCGACGCAGTTTCAGTGGCTTTCCTGTATCTAGCTCCCTTATCACTAAAACGCTGACATCGTGACAGGTAAGTAATAACACGTGTTCTAAAGAAAAAGAAGATCAGTGTTTCTAACCTGAACCACTGCTTCATTTCTCTACCACACCATATTGAGTGTAGTGACGATCGGTTCTGGGCGTTGCGAACGATCATATGTGGCCATAAGGAAGATCAGGGCTCGTATGTCTCACTGAGGCGATACTGCAAGCACTAGGGAGATACAAAAATAAAATATATAAAGCCTTACGCAGGTGAATTAGCTTTTAAACAGTGCACATATACGTTAGATTAAAAAATAATAATAATGCAGCAACAGACACTTGCCCCTCGAAGTACTTGACCCCAAAACTACGCCTATGTTGCCTCCAGAAGGCAACGGCCCAGACCACTCTGCCACTATGCAGGTTTTATAACCGGTTGTTCAGGATCTAAAGGACGCATGCAAAGGGAAAAAAACATTTTTTTTAACAGCTTAGATGGGAAAAGGATATCATAAAACGATTTTACAACGAAGAAAAAAAATGTAGAGCTATATTTACGGCACTATTCGAATTTATAGTTGGAGCCCGCGGGAGCCGCGGAAAAGTGGCCCTTATTTGTCACGTGACGGGCCCATATTTGTCACGTGGTGTTTGCGCTCTTTCGGAAGCTTTCTATGGCCTCTAAAAGTAACTTATTCATCTTTGTTTGAAGTATAACAAAAAGCTAAGGTTAATAAGTAACTTTTAGAGCCCAAAGGAAAATCCTGAAAAAGCGCAAGCAGACGTGACAGACTTGTGAGCCGGTCTGATGACGATGGCGGCGCCCCGAAGCAGACGAACTTGTTCGGCGGAGGCGACGGCGGCGTGGAGAAACGCGTTGAAGCGGCGTCGCACACCGCTCAGCGTGCGGCGGCGGCGTGACTTCGCGGCAGCGGCGATGGAGCACGGCGGCGCGCTTGCCTACCACGTGACCAGCGGCGGCTCCCGCGGGCGCCAACTACAAATTCGTTTTGCGTCGTAAATATAGCTCTCAATTTTTTTTTTCTTCGTTGTAAATTCGTTTTATAATATTCGTTCTTTATCTAGCTGTTTAAATTTTTTTTTTTCCTTTGCATGTGTCTTTTAAGGTAGTTCCCTGGAATACAGAACCATGTCTCCCTGCCTGGGTAAGTTAACTATGCATCGCAGAAAGCACAAACTCCGTGAGAATGTGACGCTAGCGGGTGGGATGAGAAGCGAAAATCTGACAACGTGATAATACTCGGACGAAAAGATAATTACGAAAGATAAAATTTTTATATGAACCTATGTTCGCACAGCCTAATATTGTGAAAACAAGAACTGACGTTGTGGACGCTTATCAGATTTATATCTCTGAATAACAGTTGTCAGAAAGAAAGGTAATGTTCTTTTATTTCTCGCTGAGAAGTTTGTTTGGGGGTCCAGGCATACAGACATTTCGTTTTTATCAATTGTATTTTTTATCCAGGCCACGTCATGTACTCAAACGTTCTCGAGCTATCCCAACCGCTAACGTCACAATCTCTCCGAGTTTGATCTTTATGTGAAGCATTGTTTATTTACCCGGGTAGAATAACTCTATCTCTTTCCTAGGGAACTCCCACTTTATATATATATATTTCGCCGATGTGCGAGATTTTTATTTTTAATTCTTCGTTTAATATATCTTTCTTGGCCAAATATTTACGCGTCGCTCCTCAAGTACGCAGCGACGGTAAATTGTTTTCATATTTCCTGCGTCTTCGTCTTGTTTCAGGGCACCAAGTTTCATTTTTGTGATCTAACCGAGGACGCGTTTTTGCACAAATGGTCTGGCACTCTTATCTATCGTATCCGTACCTATCGGAGATATAAAACAAAAAGTTCATTAAAAACTCGCTCTTACAATTGCATTATAATGGGGCGTTGCAAAAATGTACAATTGGAATGTTTTCTTTTTTTCGCTTTACATGAGCATACTGTCACTTGTGGAACTCAAGTATACTCACACAAAAAGCCATTCACCAGTAAACCTTTTTGTTGCGGTGTAATATCAAGAATTGAAGCGAGTGCTTTCTTTTAGTCTCTCCCCCGCTAAACTTGATGTTGTAGTTGAAAGGTCGCAGCGTCGACATAGTGCCCCTGTGATGATATTGAATGCAGAGCATAAATTGGTCCCACGCATTGCGTGAGCACTCGTTGTGGCTCGCGATAATCAATAGCTCGACAAGCGTTTGGATAGTGGCTTTTGTCCAATCGCTGCAATGGCGACTTTAACCGAACTCTTGTAATATCTGGAATTCAGCGCCTGTCTTGTGCTTTGCCAACCCCAGCACGGTGCTATGAAACAGACTGGCTTGCGGTTTACAATCAATTCCAAATTAAAATCAGCCAAAAAAAAGAAGAAAGCATTGTTACCTTTTTTTTACTGTTATTGCAAGAGGTAAAATTATAAAGCGCTTTTCATAGGTTACAGACGTCACGGATTTATTCTAATTGGTATTTACGCAAGTTACAATAATCCTTGTACCGCCCCTTTAAGTGTTGAACTGCAACAAAGTTGCAATTATTCGTGATCTAATTTTCACGTTTAATAATCACGTGAGCACTATGGTGTTTTTTTTTCATATATATCACGCACAACATCATATTACAAAAAAGGAAAACAAGTCCGGCATTATTTTTACTAAATAAAAAAACAAAAATAATGCCCAATTTTTTTAATTGTTTTTTTTTGGGGGGGGGGGGGCCGGGGGGGGGGGGGGGGCAGGGCACTTGATTCACCAGAATGACAGATATACAGGGTGCGGCCGTAAAAACTTTCACATTTGGCACGCCTAGCAAAAATCAAATTTCAAACGTACATACCTGAAATTGGGCACACAAACGTCGTTTATTCCAAAGTTTTTGCCAATTTTTTTCAGAAGTCGACTCGGGAGTAGCGAATTATTAGAAAGATGACGAAAATGGGAGACGTGCATTTCCTATGGCCTATACCCGCCCGTTCGCCGTCTGCTATCTGGTTCGCGACGCCGCTCCCAGGTGGCGCACTGAACGCAAAAACACGGGAAACACCGAACGAAAGGCTGGAGTCGAGAGAGATAATCGCGATAAAAAGTGATTTAAACGAAATATATGAACGATTTTTGAAATCACCTGTTTCAACTCAATTTTGACTGATCGTCAGGCAAGCAAGAAGACACCATGATGTGACGAGATCATTTATTTACAGCCTGGAATAGCAAGTGGTGCTGCTACCTTTGCAGACAAGTTCGTTTTGAGTTATGATTTCATTCTGATTTTTACCGGGCCACTTTAACTCATGAAGTAATTTTTTTTTCATACAGCTTGGGTATAATTAACACACACGCAAGACATATTTGTAAAACAAAGCATGTTAATTGGAGCAATATCTACGAAGCTGGAGTCATTTCGGTGGGCCGGTGATAAAATGGCTGGTATTTAGAAAGATAGTCGTCTTTTAGCTGGTTTCCCATTGGTACCTCTATCAGCAGCCTCTACTTTGCTCTCCGCGTGCCGCAAGCAGCACGAGAGTCAAAAGTAAGAGGGGAAACTTATAGTTTAAATTCCGTCAGGATGTGGAAGTTGTGCGTTTATGAAATGCAGTGCGAAATTTTAGTTGTGCTGTGGCACCCGAGTTCCGCTCCACGTACCGCTTCACTGCCTCGGCACACTCATTTGCCGAGTATTGCGGCATCACAGGGCGGCGCGAAAAATATTTTGATAATAACTGCAGCATATAGTGCAACAAAAACAATAAATAGGAGCAATCAAGATGCCTCAGCAGCGGCACGCTTCATTCCAAAGTCGAGCTTTCACCGGGAACGGACCCGTCAACAGATAAGCAGACAGCAAAGGAAGACACACGTTCGTCGGCTTTGGAATATATTTTTACGAAACGAGGTCGTCCTCCAGTTTCTAAATTTCAGGTTAAAGGGCATAATCGTTCATATATTTCGTTAAAATCACTTTTTATCGCGATTATCTCGCACGACCCCAGCCTTTCGTGCGGCGTTTCCCGCGTTTTTGCGTTCAATGCGCCACCTGGGAGCGGCGTCGCGAACCAGATAGCAGACGGCGAACGGGCGGGTATAGGCCATAGGAAATGCACGTCTGCCATTTGCGTCATCTTTCTAATAATTCGCTACTCCCAAGTTGACATCTGAAAAAAATAGGCAAAAAACCTTGGAATAAACGACGTTCGTGTGCCCAAGTTCAGGTATGTACAGTCACGATCAGAAGTAATTGGAACACGGGAGCGGTGGCCCAACTGCATTGCAGCGCGATCTAGTCGCGCTTGTAGGAACTGATAGGAGGCTAAGCGCATGCGCTCATGCCGGCGCCGACGGTCCCTCTGCACCGCTCTATCCATCTCTGTTACCGGCGGTGCAGATAATCCTTCGCTGCTTCTCAGATACAGCACTGCAACCGTGATGGCGCTGATAGCGAGCGTTACGAGCACGCTCCCCGCGAGCGCGAACTAAGGAAACGGGTGCACTATCAAGGTCATCTGAAGCGGTTCGGTGCTGGTTCAATGACGCGGCAAACGCTAATGGCGTGACGCAGCGCTACGTAAAAAAGGTCTTTAAATTGTTCTCGAGTAGATAGCAACGCCAGCTGCAGAAAATGACACGCAAAGTTGACAAAGACCATAAGTTCCAAGCAACATACCGCGTTTTTATTTTATTTTTGTCAAGATAAGATATTAAAGAGATACTATACTTCATTTCAGCTTCGGTCCGAGCGCGGCCGATGTTATGAGCCGACGGGCCAATCAAACAGCACAAAAAGCGCAGCGTCAAGGCGGGCGGAGGAGCACGCACAGAGAGACGGTGAATTCCGGCTGGTCCTATCAACTGCAGAGAGCACGCTATGACGTTGTGCCTCTTTCGCTGTTTGATTGGCCCTTCGGCTCATAACATCTGCCGCGCTCGGACCGAAGCTGAAACGAAGTATAAAGAAATATTATAGACATTAAGGTGAAACCCCACCCTCACTTAGTAGGATTCTAGAAAAAGAGATGGCGCTCGCACCGTCATCCAGACCAAGACATGAGCAGATAAAGTCGTGTATGATGGCGCCTCGATAGAGTGTGCATTTTGCCTTCTCTTTGATTTTGTCTTCCCTGTTCATTGTTTAGTTTCTCCAAACTTGCTGTTTCTATACTTCGTTTCACCTTGGGTCCGAGCGCGGCCGATGTTATGAGCCGAAGGGCCAATCAAACAGCGCAAAAAGCGCAACGTCATGGCGTGCTCTCTGCGCTTGATAGGACTAGCCGGCGTAGGAGCACGCACAGAGAGACAGCGAATACCCGCTGGTCCTATCAACTGCAGAGAGCACGCCATGACGTTGAGCCTCTTCGCTGTTTGATTGGCCCTTCGGCTCATTACATCGGCCGCGCTCGGACCGAAGCTGAAACGAAGTATAGGAGGTGCGATCCGGTTTGTTTGTGGTGTCATGCAGATGGAGGATTTGATAACCGACGGCACCGTGCGCCCAAGAACGTCGCTTTTTGTTTTTCATACTTTTTTGTGTTTTGTATTTACTGCCCTTTTTAATGCTTGGATCATCATCTTAGGGGCCTCTATAAAAAGAAAATAAAAAGTTTATTTGTGGCAATGACGCGTCGCGCTTTCTTTTCCTCGGCGAATCAGCCAGGAAATAAATTACGTGCCCCAGCGAGGAGCGTTGCTCTGTCGAACGTCGATAGACTACGCCGCAGGGTTGGGCAGAAATACTCAAAAATGTATTTGGAAATACAAATACTGGGATACATTAGAAAAGTAGCCAAAATACTGGTACTAAAATACATCTGTAAAAATGTATCGCGACACATATCGGAAATACATTTTAAATAGAGGCAAAAAGTATTTGGAAATACAAATACAGGAATACATTTTAGGGAGGGCAGAAATACAAATACAGAAATTCTGATACTAAAATACATTTTTTCACATTTGTTAGAGACGCCAACTGAGATGAAGCTTGAAGTTTGAAGTGGACGTTTTTGATCCCGAAATTACGTTCCCGTAGGCTTGGCACTTTGCCCTGAAGATATTTTTTTCGGACGGCGAGGAGTCTTCAATGGGCTCAAAAAAACGTTCCATCAAAGATTGACCGTGGTCCCTTCCCTGACATCCTGTCTGTCTGACGAGAGATGCGATAAGACTTCGACCTCTAAATAAATTCTATGTCACCCTAAATTTATCAAAACGTCACCACGCCCGTCCCATAAAGACGTCCCTTCGAACATTGATCACGTGACGTCACAGTGGAATAAACTGGTATTCTTTATCTGTAGCTGTGGCCTTGAACATTAAACTTTACCACGCTGCTGAGTGAAAGTACAATAGGTACTTTCGTTGTAGGTTATCTCGTTGAAGATCGTGCAGGCAGTGTCATTTGAAATTTTTGAGAATAGTGGACCACATGAAGCATTCTGGAACACGTGTCTCATCTTCTGCTGGTGCGGTTGAAAAAAAAAACGATGTAATCCCTGTTGTGAAGGTCCTTCCTGCAGACCCTGCGCCACCGGCGTATGAATGGCAGTCATCATGTTTCGCCTAGCATCACCCAAACAGAGACCTCGTGAATTGCGACCTGATATTGCCGGCACATGATGCGAGCTCTCCGAGAAACAGAGCGCTCGAGACCAGTCGCAGTTGGACGAAGTCTGGGTCGGCACAGCAAGGCCACGTCTGGCCTCCTTCCTTGGTTTCAGATCCCCAGAGCAGTGGGTCACGTTCATATCGGCTGATGACGTACCCTTGAGCCGTGCAATATTACGGGCGCAGCCGCAAACGCATTCGAATGTGTTGAACTTCATTGCGTGAGTCATCCTACTATTTCAAGTCAACCACCGCCAGCCTCGTGCTGCAACAGACTGTTTGTGACTCAGCATGGCCGGGTCGGTGTACTGTGTACGCTAAGGCAAGAGAAACATTTATAAGCGGACATTGGATGCCAGCAAACAATGACTCGAGAAATCCCTAGCTAAAGACGTGCGGCAGAAGATGCTCTGACTCCACTCCTGGCACGCCACCTGGTTCGAGTCCCAAACTAGGCAACACTTCTCAGAAGAGAGAGGAGGACGCATAAAAAAATAGTTTGGAGAATCGGAAGGAACCTTGGTCAGCATAGCAACAATGCCCCAGCATCTCCTTAATCCTGATGCCCTGAGAAGTAAAAACAAATAAAAAAATATGTGTTCGGACTTGTTTTGTTTTTTTTTCGGTGAGGGGGGGGGGGGGGATATTTTTTTCAAGAAATGTAACGAAATACATTTCATCCTGATTGTATCGCGATACAAAGAAACATTCCAAAATGTATTTCGATACAGGAATACAGATACTGGTGAAAAAAATGTATCGCGATACAGAAATACAGATACGAAATGTATTTCTGAAATACTATCGCGATACATTTGTATCGCGATACTGCCCAACCCTGCTACGCCGACCCTCATGCAGCGGAAACATCCGTCCGATTGAGATAGAAAGAAAACTACCACAAAAGCGTCGGGAAATCGTCACAAAGTGCGAAACGCCCCACTGCCCTATCTTTGGTTGTGTGGTAGTGAAGAGAAAATCATTTTACATTACATCTGTTGTAGTTTTTTTCTTTTGTTATAGACCCCTTTCGAAATGCTGCCCTCTTTTGGCACCTGTGGAATCCCTGCACAATGGCGGACTAAAACCGCAACGTCACGGCACACTTTATGCGTTTGACTGGAGCAGAAGAAAAAAGAAACCCGGAGAACGAGGTGATGAGCGCAGTGACGTTGCAGTTTTGACGTCGTTTGATTTGGGTGGTCGGATATTAGCGTTGGCCGCGCTCCGACGTTCGCTATCATATGGAATGACTTGCACGTTCCACTACGTCAGTTGTTCCGCCATTGTGCAGTGGTTCTGACCTTTTATTAATCGCCACGTGAATTTCGAAAGGGGTCTATTTCGGTCCTGGTTTATGCCTACTATTATGTTTTATTATTATACCGCCAGTTGTTTAAACTTTCAGACGACAGATTTCCAATTTACTTTTTGATCTATAATAAGCCAATAATTAGCACAAAAGCATTTATTTTTATTGCCTTGATGGGAGCCTGGTTCCAGGCTTTTTAGCTGTTTATTTTTTACAAAACATGGAGGATGGGGAACACCTATCGACATGGAGGTTTTATAGTACCATTTTGTGGTCCAAACCTACTCCAGAATAGCTCTCAATACTCCTTTTTAGCAAGAAAAAGAGTACGTTGAGTGCAATATTTTTATTTTTTTGTTTCTGCAATGTTCAGTTTGTTAAATGCATTAAAGTGCTCGAGGAGCTGTCGCATACTATACACATAGCAAATAAAAAGAAACAATCACAAAATAACTCAGGACCAGACTTGTACCGTACGCATTACAAGTAATCAAATTACTTGTAATCGATTACTTTTTTGGAGTTATTTTGTAATCAGTTGATTACTTCTATTAGGCAGTAATCACAAGAGTAATCTGATTACTTTTTGAAGTAATAAAATTACTTGTAACCGTAACTATTTTTCCACGGGACCCCCCCCCCCTCTTCGGCACACGCCTTTTTTTTTCTGAAATGACAAAAATAAAATTTGCTTTTTTTTTCGAACGGAAAAAAAAGAAAAAGATTTTTGCGGAGCTGTAGGAAACGAGGTCAATCCCTTTCTATGTACAGTTTCTGTGGAATGTCCGTTTTTTTTTTTTTTTTTTGAGCTGGGACTGGGAGTGGGAAGCCGCAGGGAAGCCACAGTGCGTGACAAAGGCCATTCAGGGCGAAGTTTGAGGGAGCAGAATGTAGCTTTGTTCAAACTAGCCCCCTCACGCACACACACACAGAAATAAAAAAATTAAACAATCCTGCTTAGGGTACCT
Organism: Ixodes persulcatus; assembly: GCA_013358835.2. Classification (NCBI taxonomy): domain Eukaryota; kingdom Metazoa; phylum Arthropoda; class Arachnida; order Ixodida; family Ixodidae; genus Ixodes; species Ixodes persulcatus. The sequence continues at coordinate 34,748 of JABSTQ010000749.1, forward strand.
ACTCGCAGCCCGTAGGAGAACCAGAACCGAAGAATGCTTAAAGCGGATGCAAAATATAACAAAACCAGTTGAAATGTTTCCTCATTTCCCTTACGTGGTCTTTGTGACAAGCAATGTTTCGAGTTGAGAAGTGGTCGGGGCGATCTCTTCCGCTAATGGATACTACACATGATCCGTTTCAAATCCTGGAGCTGCTGCTCTTTTGTATAACATGCAAGCTCATCCACATGTGAATAATAAAATGAGCGACGCAAACTTTGAGCGACAACCTTTGCTCAAGCTTAACAAGATCTAGAACCCCCTCCGCTCCCCCCCCCACCCCCCCCCCCCCCACACACACACACACACACGCGAACGCCCAAATCTTTAAACTTCTTCAAACGAATTCTAGGCTTGTGTCCGCATTGTGAAGGTGCAACGACCACGAAGAGAGAACCAGTTTTTCTTCTTCAATACTTGTGCAAATGTGAAATATAGGTTGGAAGTAGTTCATTGTTATGAGCGCTAAAGATGTGTCTTCACACAATAAAGTAATCGGGAAAGTAACGGTTACTTCTTTAAGTAATGTCCAATTACTTTTGCCGTCGCGTTATCAAGTAATCTAATCGAATACTTTTTAGCCAAGAGTAATAGTAATTGCAATCGATTACTTTTTTTTAGTAACGTGTACAAGACTGCTCAAGACACTATATTATTTGGCGTGATTTGATTACCCGTACGCGGGTCGTCAAAGAAAAATAAAATAACGTTGGATTACAAATTTGTGTTCTGCGGTTAACTATTGAGCGTGTATTTGGCAGTGTAGCTGTTGTTGTTGTTTGTAATTTTGTGGACATACTAGGGGTTCGCATATAACAAACAGCACATAAAAATGAATGGCGACGTTAGAAAAATTTGTTTACCAATTTCGCGCAACCGCTGTAGAGGTGCGCGGCGTCAGTTCTTCGTTTTACGCTAGCTTTGAGCGCAGCTAAGCCCAAGGCCACAAAGTCAAAGTTGTGGAAGGTACTGACAGAATATGTGGTGTGTAGTCTCGATTTCCACTTCTGAGGAGTCAGGGCGAAGAGGTTAAAAATCCGCAGACAACATCTAAAGAGAGGCGCCGCCGCCCCCTTGCTTTGGCGACACTGACGGCCCATTTGAAGCAGGAGAAAACTCATAACTGTCGGGCAAGGGCATACCCTCTGTAGCACTTTGAAGAACCATCGAATGCGTATGCTTGATTCTATCCTGCGATAGGCTAAACCCCAAGCTGCAGCCTGTCGGGCGCCATCACGAGCTAATTCAAAATACACGTGTTATATTGTTTCGTGAATACGCAGGTGGTTTTTAACGGGCTCGCGGTTGAACCCGGCGGGTAGCAGCCTGGTAGCCGTGTTGTACATTGCTGGGGTAGACAAACTATAAGTGTAATATTTGGCTCCACGATGAGGTCATCAAACAATTTGCGAGAGCCGCAGATGGTGACGTTTAGTCGGCCTCGTCTTTCCATGGCGAACGTCACAATCTTGATAGCGTTTGTTATACGTCACGCGCGGCACTTGACCAATCGCCACAGGCGACAATCTCGTTGATTAGCTAGCCCATGGAGGTGTTGGCCCCAGATGTCTATTGAACGGCGGAAACTAACGTAAAACGCTGATAGTTATATATTCCCATCAACAGAAAAAAAGACACTGCCACAAGCTTGCCGCTTCAGCAACGAAAGCAATCTCTACAGATCGGGAGAGGTAAGATGTGCTGCAATGTTGGAAAGTATGTGCGTTTTCCTCGAACGAAGGCAACCTAATAATTTCAGAGAACCTATGGTGAGAGAATGTAGAGTAGAGCACTGCACGGGCACGGCCTGCCCGAAAGCTCAAGCCCCGATCGACGCGCGGGCCGGAGCCGGGTCGCGAATCGTATGCATCTCTCAAGCCCGAGCCGGGCTCGAGATTGTTACAAAAATATTTCGGACCAAGCCGACAAGCAAAGCCGGGGCCAGCCAAGCCAACCAATCCATGTCGGGCGCGGAAACGTTTTAAAATATTCAAAACACGACTCGGCCCTCTTTTATATCGCCCCTGCCAGGTTGGTTAGGAAACCTTAATCGGGATCATGTCCGCAAAACTAGTTGTATGGGCCGGGCTCCTAATCAGATTTTAAAACTCTGTCGGGCCCGGGCCGGGCTCGGGCTGACATTTTAAGAACATTCGTAGCCCAGGCCGGGCTCGGGCCATGTACCCACATGTCCGGGTCAACCGGACCCGGGAATTCCGGCCCGTGCAGTGCTCTAGTTTAGGATTTGTTGAAAGCTGCTCATTCCAGCAGTTGTTTACCAGAACGGCCACCCGGCAATGCAACGGTTTCCGACCATTGAGAGGTTTTCAACACTCAGACAAAGGTATTCTAATTCAATGACAACCAAACGATGAACAGAATGCGTTTGAATTCCCACAATCGTCACAATATTTCGAATAGTTATAATTTTAGATTGTTGAAATTGAGCGTGCTCAAATTTTTTAAAACTATATTGGCAAAGAATGCCTCTCCCCGTGTATTTTGGGGCGCACCATACCTCAAAGACGGTAAGGAGAATAATCGCACTGCGGAATTAGCAGGGATCTCCGGCTCGGTCTCTGCACGTGCCCCTTTCAATCTCGATGAGCATCGTACCGGCCTGTGGCCTTGTAACACTACTGTGTGATGCTTGTAAAATACCACAGGCTAGGTTTCACAGTGTACCGGCTAATTATTTCAGCTACAGCACTAACCATGCCGCAATATATGGAGAGCCCGACCTCACGGCTGTGGTTCAGTGCCTAATTTGTTTTTGGTTTGTTCTCTAAGCCCGTCTATTTAAAAAAGGAAAAACCATGTAGCTTTGGATGAGACAAAAAAAAACTTTATTTATAATTTTTATTTATTTAATTTAGCATGATTTCTTTTTATTTGACAGATAAACACGACGTAAGATCGCGTGCAAGTCCGAATAATAAGAGAATACAGTTTTTTTTTGTTCTTTTGTTTTTTTGTGTTAGCTCGATGTGACGATGCTAAAATTTATATTAACAAAATTTGCTAATATTTCGTTTCCATTTTACAGCTCCGTGTCAAATCGAACAACCTGTTCTGAACCAGGGCCAACGCCATCATCAAGCTTGTCAACCTCGAGTCTACTCAATCAGCCCATCATCATCGCCAAAAATCCAAGCTATGGAAACTCCACCTGTATCTCAAATAATAAGCTACCGTACACAGTTCAGGTTAGCACTCTTCCACTCAAGTCGAAGGTAGAAGAATGGTTTCGGTTAGGTATTTCATTACCAAAATTTGTAACTTTGAACGCCATGATTGCCCGAAGGATACGCGTGGCACATTTCGATTCGTACATGAGCTAAGGCAGGCCTTATGCTCTTGGTTTACGTGTGTGTGCACGCACTGCAATGAAGAACGGGTCATTTCAACTAAGCACTCGAAGTAAACCAACAGCAACGAGGCAGCTGCAATGGGCACGTTATGCACCGGAAATGGGTTCAGCTCAATAGAAGAAATATTCTCTCTCCTGAACATTCCTTGCATGTCGCCGACAGCATTCAGCAAATATGAAGAGAGCGTAAGGCTGAAGTGAGAAGAAATTTTGCTTTCTGAAATGGTCGCGGCTGGAAAAGAAGAGCACAGAATGGTGTGCAAATCCGGAGACTTCACTGAGGATGGATTGCCGTACATTACTGTCGTCGTCGATGCTGGACAGGCCCACCGCAGTTAGGGCCACCGATACACGTCAAGCTCAGGTGTTGCTGTCATCATTGGCTCACAAACAAGTCAAATCCTATACCTCTTTGTTTGTAACAAGTATTGCAGTACTTGCAAATTCTACATGAGCAAGAACGAGACTCCACGAAATCATGCCTGCTTCAAAAGTGGGACGGGCCTTCAACTGCAATGGAGTCTGATATCATCGCCGAAAGAGTTTGAGAAAGCCACGAGATGCATGGCCTAAATACAAAAGAGTTCTGGAGATGAAGATTCCAATGTCGAAAAGGACCCTCAAAACCAGTGCTGAATATGGAAGGATGATAACAAAGGTGGCTTGTATTAACCATAGGGCGACCAGACGTCGCGCTTTGGCCGGGACAGTCCCTTTTTTGAGGTCCGCTTCTGCCGTCCCGTCTTTTTGTCCCAATAAAGAGTCATGTCCCGTTTTCGCAGGAGTGCATAGTTTCGAAATTGGCACCAAGCGAGTTGAAGCAAACCGAAGCTATGCCTACTCGTTACAAGTATATTTTACAAAAATAACCGTAGGTACTTTAATATATGAGTTAAGCTATCACGCGCACCTCGACCGGAAATGGCTATACGAGCGACGCGAAACTTGGTGGGTCTCGTATAAAACGAATGGTTACAAAAATCTTCAATTCGCAATAAAAAAGGGTAACGTAGCTTAGTGGAAAGGTGCCTGTTTAATACTCAGTGGCCCAAGGTTCGATCCCAGAATGTGCTTACTTCTTTTTTTTAACATTTATTTTTTTCGAGCATGTGGCGATATTTACATTTCTTTTTGTACAACTAACACTGAGAAAAAATTAATGTTGTCGACGATACTTTGCTGAACTAAATAGTATGGGACTTCCTTTCCGGCGGCTTGGGTTAGCTTGGGTTGCTGGTTGTACGGTGGGGCCAAGTGGGTTAATAGTTTTGTAATGAGCAGCCGCATACTGTCGCCGGGAAGCAGCGTGAATCCCGAGAGTAAAATTTAGTGCAATATGTTGACGTATTGAAATAACAGCAATTATTTCATTAAATTTTTCTCCAATCTCAATCTCTAATAGAATCCCCCCCCCCCCCCCCCCCCCCCCCGGTTAGGATGTCCCGTTTCTACCTTGAGGAATGGTCACCCTAATTATCCACGTCATTAAGAACTACATCAAGTCACACTATGGCATAGGAGCGTAGGAGGAAGTCACGCAAAGCATTTGACAAATGTTAAAATATGAGATTACAGCCGCGGCAAAGGGAGCTATCCTTGCAACGGATGTGCTCAAGCACACAACTCAAGAGCTCGCGAGCAATCTGCGAAATGGATCAAGATGTATTTGGATCGCATGGCAACAGCTCCCCTTACTACTGTCAACAGCATCAGCAGCAAGCATCAACCACATTTGAAGATTACCGTACACGCTACAAAGAGACCTGATGAGGACTGCAAATAATCTCGCCGACAAAACTTCTTCGCTTACTGAGAACCCTACAAGTAATTTGGCGGAAATATACATGTCTATAGTCTCCAAATTTTCTGGCGGAAGAGTAGGTGCTGCGTTCTCGTAGTATCGACGTCAGGCGACACCCATATAGAAGTTGTCCAGCGTGATGAGAAATTCTGGAAATAACACACGCTTCTACGCCCGTTGCTGCTTCCCTTTCTAATGGACCAGCTACCGATGCACTGCGGAACGTACGGGCGTATGCGCCTGCCTCCACATGACACATCGAATACCTTCGCCGAGGACAAATTACGGCACACAACAATTGGCAGATTTACTAGCTGATATACTAATCAAACATCCAAGCATTCAAGAAATTATTCCAAACTCTGGGTCTAATTACAGGTATAACTATTTATTCAAAAAGTACCTTCTATTATGCGCAACGAAATACACATTTAAAACATATGTGTGTAATAAATTAAACCACTTTTTGTATGCCTGTTATAATTCTATTGTTTATAAATGCCTCTCTTTGCCATATATTCAACTACCCCAACGATGTTGTAACTACTATATAAAATTGTGTACTTTTTCTTTCCTATTCACTGTTTATTGTTGGTAATTTGTGTGTGTGTGTTTATTTTTCTTCGTGATGAGCTGAGCATTGTCAACCGGCAACGGGGCCACGTTGGGCAGAGCATATCTGCCTTTTGCCCGCCCTGTTATCGGAGACCTGTAAAGTCTGAATGAACAAATACGCAAACAAACATGCATCGTCACGCTTGTTGTTCTGATATCGCTAGCCCGCACTCCGCGCAAGCCTTCACGCGTCTGACACCCAGACCTTGGGGGTTATTTTGGTCTTACATGTAGCGCTCCAACGGTGCACGTCGACAAACACGATTAAAAACCATTCCTGATCAGTGGCGCCATCTGTGTTTGTTATCACGAAACTGTGGCTTGTCGTAACTGAATGGAAAAAGTTTTATGCCCTATAATGAAGTAAGCGTGCAATCTATCGATTTGAAATTTTCATCCAATGCAATATCAGGAAACGCTTCGCACTTTAATGTCTCAAATTTTGCTTTCGTTCACACACATACGATTTTATAACGCAGAAGCAATGCTATTTTTACTTTATTTTTTATTTGAAACTTGAATGTTTATTTGTTAAATTTATATTTTTTTTGATTGTAATGTTTCATAGGCTAGACATATAACGTTTCGTATG